>CM077114.1:12849289-12860871 GCA_039619505.1 Cimex hemipterus | reverse complement strand
TTTCAATTTATGTTTGTGGCATTATGGGTATTATAGCGAAAGCTGTCCATTGGCAGCCGGTCTGTATTAATTATATAATATAGTAATATTAATCATCTAAGAGGCCTCTTATACATATTCTTTCCAGGCGTTTACGTGGTAATTATTGGGAATTGGAGTAATCATATTTCTGTGCGAGTGGTGGATAGAAGTCACGATAGCTCAAGTGGTAGAGCAGCGGCGTATCAACCCGAAGGTCGTGGGTTCGAATCCCGCCCGTGACACTAGCTTTTTTATCCCATCTAAAAACCTTAATTAATTGAAAGAGATTAATTGTTCAAGCGGACCACGATAACAAGTGAATTTAAAAAGTTAAAACGAAGTATACCTTCACTAAAGCTCTCCGTGGCCATTTCGTTTGTCGCCGAGAATCAAATGGATTGCACATTTGAAAAATGGCAAAAAATAAACAAATAAATAAAAAACCGGGACCATTCAAAAGGTATGGTTGAAATATGAAGTTAGTGTCCGAATGGATCGTGGGTTCGAATCTCGCTCGTTACACTGAATTTTTTATCTCGAATAAAACCCTTAATTAATATATATAATACGTTTTCATGGATGAAAACAACAGTTGAAATGTGAAGATCAAAATGGATGCGTTATCATTTATGTGAAAAGGGGCAGATTTTTCTTAAACTTCTGGATTGAAAACTTTGTAATCTGTAAATATTGGAATATTTGTTTGGTCCATAAGCTTGGCAACGTACATCCAAATAGGTCGCAGTAAGTATGTGTATGTCGAATGTTTTGGTATTAATGGTAATTTTGATTGTCGGTTGACTACGTGATAAACTATTTTAAATCGTTTGTTGTGTGTCTATTTTTTAAACGTTAATGGTTCCCAAGTTAGTCTTCTAACAAAGTCCCAAATGGCTAATTGTATCGAATTGAGGGAAAGGTACATTGCATAAGTATGTGCTCGGGCTTTAACTTAAAACTTCAAACTTTAAAATTTCGAAGATTACTCTGTTTTTGAATTATTGGTATGTGATTTTGCAACATATGTAGAAGAGAAATGACCTGTTAATACGGCGATGTCAGTTCCGTATATGGACAGTTCATTCTCATTTTTCGGCATATCAGAAGTAAAAATTCTGTACAACAGCGGCGCGTGTATTGATCCTAATGGTACACCTGCAAGCATTTCTTTCATCCTTAGTTTATTGCAAAGGGAAAATTGGTTAATTTGTATAACAGTACTTGATGCCATACATTGTCAAAAGCTTGAGAACCAAAAAAAAAAAAAAACTCCAGATGTATCATGATATTCTGTAAACATGAAACGGCATTCACACGACCGCAGAGTTCTCGATATTCCTCCGGATAATTGGAGATATGCCCCTCCGTTCACGCTTATAAATAACATTCATTCAGACTACCCTAAGTACTCGATATTTTCCTTGAATTAATTGAGAATAAACTCTGGCTTTCACGCTAACTAATTACATACATGGCTGGTTATCACTCTCATTACCACAAATTTCTTTATGTATAACATTAATTTTTATCACAAAATAAGAAGACAATAAATTCAACGAAAATGACTACCACAAGGTACACTGGCGTAACATCACCCTCGTGACCACCTAATTGTGTGAATGTATTTATTTGTGCGAATGGTTGAAGGTGTATGGACACGGTTTGTGTAGAAACTCGAGCGCTGACAGACCTATCAATCAGGTTCACATTGGATAGTAGAAGCATGTTTTTATATTCGGTGAAAGTATTTACTGTCGTGAGTGACGGTGAAAATAGCCTTGCCGGGTCAGAGGGGGTTACCTTTTGTACTAAACAATTACTCGTGTTCCCTGTTGATAAGAACGTTTCAGCACGTGTCTTAATATTTTTCGATTTGAAATACCTAAAAACGTTTTTCTAAAAACACTAATTTAGTCACTTGAAAGATTAATTTTTTCGAGAGTCTTTGATAATTTCAAGAAAACGTATATTCATAAACCACTCAGAATGCTGGCAGTTATATAATTAATTGATTTATTAATAATACGGAAATAGTCTTTTTCCTGATAGGAGGTTGTTCATTTTGAACTTGGATGCCTGCGCAAAGAAATTCGAAAGGGTGGCCGCAACGGTTTAGGCGTTGACATGGCCCTCATCACTGTAAGGTAAAGGTCCAAGGTTCGAATTCAGCGACCCTGCACTCGAACCCGACGACATACTTACAAATGGGCTTTTTTATTCAAAAACACCTGCACCCTGGGAGTTGATATAATCTCTGCTGTTGCAGACCCTCGTACAAAAAGAAGCTTTTAAATTCAGAAAGGCATTCAAAAAATAAATAAATAACAAAATACGTACGTACGTACGCTATCTAAAATATAATATTACACTCTCACTAGCAAAAAATCAAAAATTAAATAAGCAATTTTTTAAATAATTTTTTGATTAAAAAAATGTACGCAAATCACACGGAACACTAAAACAAAAGAAACACAATTAATAACTATTTTTAAAGTTCTATTGTGCTTTAAAATATATCGAATCAGTCAGAACTCATCCAATCAGATGACTGAGAGACACAAATATGTGCGTTCCTTATATGCGCTAGTAAATATTTTAAAAAAATAATTAGTTTTTCCCGAAAATAGGGACCTGACGTCGTCGTGTGACGCTCTCTGTTGGTTTCACGGACTCACGGTGCCCGAAATACTCAGAATGACGGCTGTTGAGCGAGGTAAGTGTTCACAACTGGGTCACAAACCCCTGAGTATTCTGGGACCGTCTTCGCGCCGGGTCAGCAGGCCGAGGATTTCTAAATCCGGCCCAGCCCAACCCTGAATCGTAAACAAAAGGTCGTCCACTCTCTGCCTCGAGTGTAAACAGAATCTCAGCCAGACACGGGTTAAGAACCTCGCTAAAGATTTATTGGGCGTCGTTCGTCCACGAATATCGTGTCCTCATCCTTGCCCATCCTTCGAATAATAATTTCCGTCCAATCTGGCAAGCAAACCTTTTAAAAATTTCAAATAAAAAGGTCACTCAACAATGACGATATTTCAGGACTTTCATCAGGTTATGGGAATCCTTGGAATCCGTATTAACATATTGGTGTATTCAAAACGCAAAGATGCATATTAGTAGTTTATTATTGTCGTTTTTATTAACTAAACATAATTTAATTAATTAATCTTTATGTAAAGTATTGGTTGATAAGAAAATTTTTGTGTCACGAGCGAGATTCGAACCCACGACCTTCGGCTAAAAACATCGTTACTCAAACCGCTTGTGCTATTGTAAATTTTGATGATTTTTCATATCGCGGTTTTGAAATAAGCCTTACTCTTCTACAAGGCCTGTAAGATGTTCTGTTAAGGATACACGGGTTGTCGGGCAAAACCGGGGATCCCATAACTCAGGAGAGTTTTGGAAGTTAAAGACTTTCACTCTTCCACTTTATCTCTCCGGCTAAAACAATTCAACAAAAAGTCGCGAGCACACAATTCTTTTAAAGAAACTGAGTGAGCAGTTTGGTTCGAAAATCTGTTTCTGCGAGTTGGAACAGAATAAAGATTTTGGATTCTGATTCTTCACCCAGTAATAAAGTTTTATACCGACATTAAGAAAATCTTAAAATTACCAGATCTGAAGATGCGTTACAACGAGAGGTTATGTGTTTATTGTAAGGATAATTGTTTATTTTCTTAATACAATCCAAGTTTGCGTTTTATTACATTATCCATGTTTGATATCGTTTATTACAATAATTTACTCAACCATAACATTAGTGGTAGGAACCACAAAGTCACTGTTTATAGTTTTATTGCCGTGATAACGTTTGCATTTTTTAAATGGCACATTTTTAGCCATTACGTAGTCGGGTAGTTGGAGTCTAAAATAATTTATAAAGCGTAAGCAAATTTCAATCTTGCGAGTAAATATAGAAAGGGTAATAAGCCTCGTTGACACTTGAGGCGGGGGTTGGTTAAAACGTCGTAAAAATCATTAGCCCGAGGGGTTGCCACCCTCCCCGACTCGTGAGACCCCTTTGTTACTAATGGTCCCTGAAATGCCGAATTTAACGAGAAAAAATTCTAAAGGTAGCTGGCCCAATTGAAGGACAAAGAAACTGTTAAGATATCCCGGCAGCCCTAAGGAAATTTGGAACACTTTTTATTATCTTCCTATAATCGGTTTTAAAAAAGAACGTTCTTCAACGTACGGCCAAACACAAATGCGATAAGATAAAAGCGGATTTCGTGCAGAAATATTAATCGTTCGGACACCGTTGATAGGTGTCACTGGTCGTATGACGAACCGCGAGCCGGACGTGTCTATTAACTGATGACAAACTGACAACACTTGTTCGAACTAATCCCCGTGGTACAATTCCGATTTAACCGTTCAAGTGCCACTCATCACGTACAAGAACCTCGCGGGACTCGGCGGACCAGGCGATTATAACGATCCCGCGATTGAGAAAAAAGAGCGAAAACTTTTAATATTATTTCCAGAGTATTCTACTTTACCTTGAAATCAACTTAAGGTTACGAGTACGTTAACGATTTATCCAATGTAATAATGAGACTATGCATTAAAAAGGATTCTCATTTCCCGGCATAAACAACAGTGATTAAAGAAATAGAAAACAGCAACCAAGCAGAATCAATAATAATTCAATGAAGATTAACTTAACATTACTGGTTAAGTGTTGATGCAATCTTCATAAATTATTTATTCTATTAAAAGTAATTTTTTCCGAGAAAAAGAACAACCAGAATAGGAAAATTCGCTTGTTTATTTCTGCGCATGAGGAAACTTCGTCCATGAGTAATACAAGTATAACAAGAGGTTTAGAAACTATTTGTATCAATGGATCAAAACGCATGAAGGATAAATTATTCTACTCCGAAATACTCACAAGGGCCTAATTCTCATATCCTACACGATGTTATATTGGAAAATTAGTCTAATAAACTTTAAATTAATTTTTAATTGTTGATTAAGTTTGAAAATTAATATTATGCAAGTCAAATTCTCTTAATTGTTTTTATACGTTGAGTAATTTTTGAGAAAACTAAGGGGTGAGCCTTTTGCAAATTGACGACACCCTGTATATCTAACGTGTTTTACTTTTTTACGAGGGTTCGCAACAGCAGAGGTTATATCAACCCTCGGGGTGCCGGTTTTTTTGAAAGAGTAAGTGGAGATTCGAGCTCGGGACCTTTCCCTTACAGTGACGAGCGCCGTTTCAACGCCTAAAGTTGCGGCAACCGACGTTTATAAGAACCGATTTTCAAACGTTTCCCAATCTTCATAAAATCCAGTTTAGTTCATAAATCGGCAAATTAAAATGCAGGTTACCATTTTAAAAAATAAGAGTTTTATTTTTTAATTATAAAGTAGATATTTTGTTTAAAAAAAATTTCAGAGACCTTTCTTTTTTACGTGTTCGGTAAATTTTGAGAAAACTAGGGGAGCGAGTCACTAATAAGTTGACACCCTGTGTGTCTAACGTTTCTAAGAACAGATTTTCTAATTGATTTTGGTTTTTTCATAAAATGTAGAATCCACCAATGATAATGTTATTTACCATATAAAACACATTTAAAAAAAAATTGAAATTATTATTTGCTAGGAAAAATTCTCTTCCAATCTGTTATATATTGAGTAATGTTCGAGATAACTAGGAATGAGGTTCACTAGTAAATTGTACCCTGTGTATTTAACGAACAGATTTTCAAATTGTTTTTGCTATTTTTCCTAAATTCCATTTGATTTTTGAATCCACAAATTAAAATGTTGATTAGCATGTAAAAAAAACATTTTTTAAATTTGAAAGTAGGGATTTGGCAAAAATAAAACCTCTTACAATTTCTCATATGTTGACTAATTTTTGAGAAAACTAGGAAGGTTCACTTGGTCACGCAACATATAATTTTTTTAACTAGTAACCAACATTTTCATTTGAATTTTCGGATTCATCAATCAAATGGATTTTGAGAAAAAAAATGGAAAAACCATTTGAAAATCACTTAATAAAAACGGTAGATATATTGCGTGTCAATTTACTAGTAACCCCCCTCCCAGTATTCTCAAGAATTGCTCAACTTATAATTTTTCAAATAGAAACCAACATTTTCATTTTGAAAAATGGCAAAAACCATTTGAAATTCTGTATCTCTAACGTTTTTCTAATGAGATTTTCAAATGATTTTTGCCATTTTTCAAAACGAAAATGTTGGTTTCTATTTGAAAAGGTATTTTGTTGCGTAACTTTTGAGAAAACTAAGGGGGCCACTAGTAAGTTGACCTGAGTAAGTGAACCTAACATTTGTGTGAACAGGGTTTAAAATGGCTTCCTAAATTTTTCAGAAAAACCATTGACTCGATGAATCCGAAAGTGCAAATTATGTTCAGTAATTATGGAAGAACTAGGGTTGCCACGCTGTATATCTGAACTTTTTATAAACAGATATTCAAATGGTTTCCGCCATTTGCCATAAAATTCGTTTTCTTTATGAATCCGAAAGTGAAAATGGTGGCTACCATTTAAAAGCTAAAATTTTTATTTTTGTAATTATAAAGTAAAAATTTTGGTAAGAAAGATTTTCTAAAACTTTTTTTTATGTGTTCATGAAATTCTGGGAAAAGTAGGGTTGTCACGCTGTATATCTACCGTTTTTAAGAACAGATTTTCAAATGGTTTTTACCTTTTTGCAAAATGAAAATGTTGGTCAGTATTTAAAAAAAATTATATGTTGAGCAATTTTAAAAAAAAATTAGGAGGTTTCACTAGTAAATTGACACACTGTAAATCTAACGTTTTTATAAACCTATTTTCAAATTGTTTTTGCCATTTTGGATAAATCATTCAATTGATGAACCAGAACTTAATATTTTTAATTAGGGTTGACACACTGTAAATATAAGGTTTTATGAACAGATTTTCAAATATTTTTTTGCCATTTTTTCATAAAATCCATTTTCTTGATGAATACCCAAATGCAAATGAAAATGTTGGTTACTAGTTAAAAAAAATCATACATAGCGTAACCTTTGAGA
This sequence comes from Cimex hemipterus, assembly GCA_039619505.1. NCBI lineage: Eukaryota > Metazoa > Arthropoda > Insecta > Hemiptera > Cimicidae > Cimex > Cimex hemipterus. The sequence goes on along the minus strand of CM077114.1, from coordinate 12,853,809 downwards.
AAACTAAGGGAGTCACTAATAAGTTGACCTGAGTAAGTATATCTGACATTTTTATGATCAGAATTTCAAATGGCTTCCTATATTTTTCAGAAAAACTACTGACTGGATGAATCAACTTAATATATAGGTTACCACTTGAAAAACCATTATTTAATTTTTTTGTTTAAAAATACTTCAATTATTGCAATGTTTTAATGTAGAGCTGCTAAAATAAATAGCGATTATATTTTTTAATTAGGTTGAGCAGTTTTTCAGACGATTAATAATTTATATATATGTAAATAAAATTTGTTTTGCCCATATGTTTATTTCACTTGATTATCAATGATTCATTTGCAATGGCATTACTCTACATTGGTTTCCGGTCATCGAGGTTTGTCTGATGCGAGTTTCGTTGAACATAGCGAGAAATGGCGGACCTAAATGATCGGAAACAACCATACTATTGGGTTCAACACGTTGCAGACTCAAAGAGGAAATTTGACAACTATATATTTATGTATACAATTAAATTTTCTAATCATGTGCTTTGCTCGTTAAAGCTTATTTTTCTAATTTACCCTGTTATTGTTAGAAGAGGTACTGGAGATTTTTCCACCCGATTAACACAATATTTCCCAAGGTAGAAGCACCTGTAAGAGCCCAGCTTGAACGTTTTGGTATGGTGGCGAAATGTTATTGGACATTGGGCAGGAAATGGACGTGGCCGGAGGCGAAGCGGAACGCACATCCTTTTCACACCTTCTTTCCTGGTTTGTTTGTGAATCGCGTTTGTATGTTCACAATGCACTTTTACCACAGTTCCAAAAGACAGGGATTTAACGAGCCGGCCGGAATTCCAGAGGTGGCGCGGGGGGGGGACTTGATTATTTTTTCCATCCGGCCGGAAATCGGGGGCCTGTCTATTTCTAATTAAAAGTAAGGCTTCGAGTAAACAAACTGAAAGGGTTGTGTGATGGGCCGCAACCCTTCCATCTTGCGGGGATTCTACACACAAATTAAACCCTAATCAAAGATCGATATCACTTTCTTGGGCTTCTTCAAAAACCTTCTTTCGGCCAGTTGGCAGCCGGGCGATTGGAAATCCGGACCTCGGTTCCGCTTGAACCACCAGGCCACAATAGGCCTTCCAGTTTACCCCAATCCTGACTGAATACGACTTACAAATATCAATATTGAATCATTTGAGATTTAAAAAAAAACTAATCAAAAAGTCACACTTCGAACCCATACAACGTATAATGCGGACAATAAAAAGGAAATTGCACAAATATTACGAGTTGACATGGAACACTCGACTGGGATCGAAGTCACAGTAGGTCAGGAGGTTAGAGCGTCGAGGTAAAATCCCGAAGGCCGTGTGTTCGAATCCCATCCTTGACATTGACTTTTTGATCTCAAATCTCGAGTTCAAAAATTAGTTATTATAGCATGGAACTGAAACCGATGAAATGAGTAATACTTATTTTCAAAATAGAGATTTAGCTAAGAAAAATTCCCTAAGCAATTTTGTTATATGTTGAATAATTTAGAAAACTATGGGGGGATTTTTCACTACTAAGTTTGCCATATTTATAAAAACCATGACTTGATGGAAATAGGGTATCATCAAAAAATCTATTTTTTTTGTTAGTTTGAAAGGAAATATTTTAGTAAAAAAAAATTCACTTATAATTTGTTTTATGTATCGAGTAATATTTGAGAAAACAAGGGGGTCACTAGTAAGTTGACACGCTGCACATCTAACATTTTTTGATCCGATTTTCATAGGTTTTTGCCATTTTTTATAAAATACATTTGACTTGATGAATCCGCAAATGAAAATGTGGGCACTATTAAAATAAAACTTTTTATTGTTTAAAAGTAAACAAAAATTCCCTTATAATTTTTTTTATTGTTGGGTAATTTTTGGAAAAAAAGGCAGTCACTAGTAAGTTGGCACGCGGTATATCTAACTTTTTATGAAATGATTTTTATTTGGTGTTCGCCATTTTTCCTAAAATCAATTTTAATTGATGAACCCACAATTGAAAATACTAATTATCATTTAAAAAACAATTTTTTATATGTTGAGTAATTTTCGAGGAATCTAGGGTCACTAATAAGCTGACAACCTGTATATATTACGTTTTTACGAACTGATTTTGAAATGGATTTTGCTATTTTTTATAAAATCCATTTGACTTGTTGTGCAATAATAAATAATTATAGAGAGTCTGGCTAGATATGCAATGTTCATGAGGCCATTAAATTAAAAAAAAATTGACTTGTTGAATCCGCAAATGAAAATGTGGGCACGAATTTAAAAAAAAACTGTTTTTCTTGTTTAAAAATAGGATTTCAATAACAAAAATTCCCTTATAATTTATTGTAGGGTAATTTTTGAGAAAAAAAGGCATTCACTAATATGTTGGCACGCGCTATATCTAACGTTTTATGAAATGATTTCTGTTTGGTGTTCGCCATTTTTCATAAAATCCATTTCATTGATGAACCCACAATTGAAAATGCTAATTATAATAAAAAAATTTTTTTTTTTAAATGTTGAGTAATTTTTAAGGAAACTAAAGGAGGGCCACTAATAAGCTGACAGATTGTATATCTAACTTTTTATGAACCTATTTTCAAATGGTTTCTGCCATTTCTCATAAAATTCATTTTATTGATGAACCCGCAATTGAGAAATAGAACTATCCATTTCACTTCATGAATCCGCAAATGAAAATGAGGTTACCATTTAAAAAACTTTAAACTTTGAAAGCAGAGATTTTGGTATGAATGATTCTCTTATAATTTTTGTATAGGTTGGCTAATTTTTGAGAAAACTTAAAGGGGCACTGGTAAGAATATATCTAACGTTTGTGTGAACCTATTTCCATTCGCTTTTTGACACTTTTCATCAAATTCATTTGAATTGAGGAATCCCCAAATGAAAACGTTTCTTTTCGACATTACAGACGAAAAAATATAAAACTGTAAAATCATAGAAAAATTTTAAATCATAAAAATATATGACCATAATGTTTAAAGATTTTGATCAATATTCAGGAAAGAGATATTTTTTTTAATATTGAAGATTTATAATAAATTTTATAATTGCTATAAAAATTTTAGTCTTACATCAAGTTGCGTTATCAACGCGGAAATGTACTTTCTTTGTGGATCACAGAGAGAATAAATAATTGTCAATAATTGATTCGCATTTGAATAATAATCGTGGGCTATTAAAATCGGCTGTAGCCGGTGGTACAAATTACACCATGGGCGCTATTCGAACAAGTGAGAAACAAGAGCGTCGAACAACTTCACAGAGCTCTTACATATCCACTGGGATATAACATATATTGTCGTATATTTTGACTAGTGCTGAATAGTGAGAGTGGAATTCACCGTGTGACATGGTAGTTTAATATGAAATGTTGTCGTTATGTGAGTACAAGCGACAATTGTACTACGTATATGTCAGATGAACAACATTTGGGCGATGCCGCAGCTGCCACTTCTATATCCATCCACTATTTCAACGTCCTCCACCGACACCATTTGCATATATAATTACCTAAAATTCCCCGTTTCTAGATATAAACTATCCTAATACTCCGTAATTGACTTATTCGCCCTACACTTCGATACGCACGTATTTCTCATCCTGGGCAAATTACTCCCGGGCGGCGGTTATTTGCCGTAATTGTGAGCAGACGTGATCCCGGTGACCGTAAAGAGGTCCCATTAGAATCTGATGCAGTCTGAAACGAGTTTAGAGAAAATGAAAGTGAATTCCTTTTTTAACGCGAGGGGCAGGGATGGGATCTGTCAACAATCACTTACCTCCTCTGGGATATTGTAGTACGCCTCCCGTTACCGTAAAACAACCAAAATTCATCAGTAAAGCTTATTTTTTAATGGTATTCCTTTAGCAAAACTATATAAACATCTTACATATTTAAAGTAATTAAGCATGCCCGGAAAAATTCAATTTCAACGATTAAAATAAGTATTCTACGACAGGAAATTTCCATCCAATTCTTCGGATTACTTATAAATTCGTATTTCCTAACGTACAGTAGATTTATTGCGAAAGGTTTTCACATTTTCACGATCCAGTAAAAGATTAAACCGAGCTTTCACAGGTTATCTTGTAGAGACAGGAAGTATAAAAAAAATGGTTCTTTAAAAGACACCAAAACTGAATTTCCACAAAATTAGAGAAACGTGTAATAAATAACCAGCTTAAGGTTTTTCTGGTTAAATGTTAGTGAAAGTAAATTAGGGAGATTTTGTATAACGTTAGCGTGTACGGTAACGCTAAATTTATTGAACTGCGCATGTGCAGATTTAACGGAACTCTAACTAAAATAGCGTCCAACGCTATTTCTCTTTGCTTAGCGTGCTTGTTAACGGTGAATGGAAAACATACTCTTTGGATGAACCGCCTACATACGATTTAAAAATAAAAATCCCACGAGACAGGTATACAGGGTGAATTGCTACTCGTGCTACAAACTTCTCCAGTAGATTCT
>CM077114.1:12808902-12842165 GCA_039619505.1 Cimex hemipterus | reverse complement strand
TAGACAATAGACCAAGCATCATACAGACCCATCAGCTTTCTTCCTTCAACGTCCTGAAAAGACCTCCTTTTAAAGCGCATAATGCTCATCCATCCTACTATATACTACCAATAAAATCATTCCCTCTTATTAATACACTAATAATTATTGAGAATTCATTCCTCGATCAAACAAGTTTTCAGAATTGTGGACACCATATCTACTGCACTGGAAAAGGAGGAGTACATGTACCACAGGTTTTCGATAAGGTCACTTATGTCGCCTTGTACTTTATTATCAAATCCAACCTAACCGACATCTGCTACTGAGTGAGGTGTAGCTAAAGTTCTCGGAAGACAGATACAAGCTGGCGTTCCACAAGGGAACATTACGGACCCCATCCATTATAACATTCAGCTTATTACCCTAACCACCACCTAAAGCGGACGATACCTCAATCATATCCAAGTTACCTCAAATATCCAAGAACACTTAGCTGGTGTGAACACTGCTTACCGCAGACTGGTGATGATAAAATGTGTCGGACAAGTAGTGCACCATGAAAAAACCGTCTTGCCCTACACTACACATCAAATACAAAAAAAAACCGACATCTTTAGCAATAAAATACTATTCAAAGTCAGTAGATTGACGTGGAATCCCCTCACAAGTCTTAAGAAATAACTACTTAACATAATATTTTGACCACTGCAAAGACATCTAGGTCAAAAATCAGGCTTGATCGTCACAACTAAACTAACCGTATACATGCACCACTTGGGACAAATGTAGTGGTTCTGTCAAGCCATCGAACTTCCAGCGCGTCCAATCTTTACAACAAAAAAAATCCTATGACAATTCGTAAAACCTCCTTACTACGACACTCTCCTCACTATCCACAAAGACCTCAACATTAGTTTTGTCAACGAACTGATCCCCCCCCCCTCGTTCCGTCCTAACCTACTGCTCGAGATCTACCTAATGCCATCCCGAGAACAAGCCATCCTTCCCCTCTAATCACTGCACTGAGTACCAGGCTGGTTTCTAATGACGTGTAAAGTAATGTTAGTGTTATTACCGTTAGAAAAAACTTTTGTGATCACATTTACAACAAAATACTAATATGCATATTTCTTTTATAACTGATTTTCTCTGCCTTTATACTGATTTCAACATGTTAACTATTGCAGTCAACTCTCTATTGTCGTTTTCAATTTGGAGTCACGTTTCAACATAACTTCAGTGTACACATTGAGGGACTAAGTAGTCATTATCGGAACCAACTAAATTTTTTTTCTGTCCACAAGGTAACAAGATAAATGTCTGTGGTTTTATTATCACCTCTAGCAGTATGAGGTCTCTTGTTGCCCTCGAGAAAAATTACACCTTGTTCACGGGAGCAGGTCAATGTGACAAGGTCATTTATTGACAACCAATGGTACGTCTGTTTTATGTGACTTTTCAGTAATAAAACGACTCTTCTTTGTGCCAAGAAAGCAATTAAAGGCAAAACGTTTAGACTGTGTAGGTGAACTATTAGTCAATTATGTCATAGGTCGAACTCATAATCAGGTACAAGGGGGATGGTGCTATTTCATGCATTCTATAATATTGTACAGAAACTCTATTTGTTCAGTTATTGTTCCTTATAAGGAAGGCAGGAAGATGTTTATTGAAGGAAGTAGAAAGACAGGATGAAAATAATGGGATGTTGTGACTTTAAAACAGGACAGGGAGACGTCGAAGCCGTAAATCACCGGGTATTGGAAATAGTAGTATGTTTCGCCTGAATATCCGTTTTCGAGCTCGTACTCGTCCGAGGTCGTAGTCAGATGGAAGTCGTTGTAAATCTTGAAGGACCATCTAATTTCCATACTTGGCGGCACCGTCGAGCTGCTTCAATAGTTCAGGCTGCTCAAATAGAAAATTTAGGTGTTTTGATATCCGATGCAATCCTCTTTGGGGCATAGGTCAGATGGAAAATCTTACATGAGTCAGAAACATTTTTTATTTTGTAGGCTTTGTATGGTTTAAAAGCTTAATCGTTATCTTCAGAGGATTGTGTAAAAAAATTAGTTTTTTTAAATATATGATGATATATTCTTTAAACCTTTTAAAGTTTTTGTTGGATTTTTGTCTGAATACATTTTTAAATGTACGTGATTTTATTCGAGCGGAGAGGAAATACAAACGGCTTTTTTGAATTTCCCTGACCGGCCCTCTCCCCGGTGAATATTGAAATACCCGGCGGGAAACATTTTTTCATAACATTCCGTTTGACCTGAGTGTACATCAAGTGAACAGCGGGCTTTTGTTTGTTTCCCCGAAGTGGCACTTGTTTCATTTTTCCATTTTTTAACCGGAATTCATATCGGCGCCCAATGAAAAAGGGCCGCTGAAAAAACAGTTTCTCCCTGCGGAAAAGCCTCGTGAGTCGCCCGCTCGCCATCGGGAAACCATTTTTTTTTTCCTTTTCAATAAATTTTTTTCAGGATATTTTTTCTTTTTTGTAAACGCAACATGGCGGAAATTCGCCCTTCCGGCCTATCGCTCACCGGCCGAAACAAAAGAGGCGTGTCGACCGTCGTCCTCACTCCGATGATTTTTCAACAGTTCCTCAAATGAACATATTCACTAAGAGAAAAAAAACCCTACATGCTCCTTTCTCGCCAGACCTTGCCATGCTGAACAAGCTAGAATCAATACTAAAAAATGAAGAGTTAAAATTTATACAAAATACAATATTTGGTCACCGTAGGAAAACAAATCTGAAAAGGAGTAATGATTTCATGGTTTCATCGACTCATTGCACGTAGCCTGTGGGCTAATATTGCAGAGAATATCATAGTCCAAGGGTAAACCTGGTCCCTCGGGCGTTAGTAACGCAGGTAATTAGAACTCAGGCGGACAACTTACCCGCTACTGGACAATGGCCGGAATCCAACACGTGCCAAAATATGTTTCTAAATAAAAGAAAATATTTCGTTCCACCAAATAGATTTAAATATAACATTGATTTGAGAATGTTTAATTTTTTTTTATTTATTCAACATGGAAAAGTCTTGCAGATGTATAAAAACTTATAACACACAGGTATTGACGAAAGAAAAAATCCCGTAAAATAAGGGATGCTATCATCATATAACATAACTTCAACAAGTTATTACAGACAGATATAGACGAAAAAAATGCTTTGGAATAATGAGCTGATAACATATTTAAGTTCTTATAGATGGGTATGGAAAAAAGAAAATCCGGTAAAATAAGAACTGATAACAAGTTATTACCGACAGGCATTGGCGAAAGAGAAAAAAATCCCGTTAAATAAGGGCTGATAACGTCAACATGTTATTACGGACAGTTATTGACGCACAAAAATACTTTATAATAAAGAGCTGATAACATACGTAAGTTCTAATAGATAGGCGTTGGCGAAAGAAAATTACTTGTAAAATAAGGACTGATAATTTCATCATCTTATTACAGATAGATATTGACCCCTCCCCCCAAAAACCCCGCAATAATGAGCTGATAGCATATTTAAGTTCTTATAGATAGGTGTTGGCGAAAAACATTACTTGTAAAACAAGGACCGATAATTTCAACATGTTCTTGCAGACAGGTATTTGTGAAAATAAAAAAATCCCGTAAAATAAGGGCTGATAACGTCAACAAGTTATTACAGAAAGTTACTGACGTAAAAAAAACTTTCTAATAAAAAGCTGATGACATACATAAGTTCTTATAGATAGGGATTGGTGAAAGAAAAAAAATCCTGAAAATAAGGGCTTATAATGTCAGCAAGTTATTACAGAGTTATTGACCCAAAAAAACAACAACTTTATAATAAAGAGCTGATAGTATATGTTAGTTCTTATAGATAGGTATCAGCGAAAGAGAAAAAATCCCGTTAAATAAGCTGATAATGTCACCAAGTTATTACAGACATGTGTAGAGATTAATGACCGTTAATCGATAATTATTCAGAAATCGTGAGATGTAGTTTGGTGTGATTTCGGTTTCAGAAAAAACATTTTCTTTATCGTGCCACGTTTCGATCTCTGTTGACATCATCTTCAGGGCCAGGGATTTACAAACCTTGTTTACATTTAACAAATATCGTAAATGTATTTGTTAATTGTAAACAATATTTGTAAATCGTAGGCCCTGAAGATGATCTCAATAAAGATCGAAACGTTAGCACGATGATAAAAATGATTTTCTGAAACTTACATCACACCAGACCGCATCTCGCGATTTCTGAAAAAAAAAACAAAAAAAAAAAACTTTGTAATAAAGAGCTGTTAACATCACCATGTTACATAAAGTTATCGGCGAAAAAAACTCTGGAAAATAAAGGCTGACAACTCCAATTTCATGTTCTTACTGACAGATAGATACTAGCGAAAATAGAACCCCGTAAATTGATGCTCACAACTTCGTCAAGTTCTTGCAGAGAGGTCTTGGAGAAGGAAAATCCCTATAAAACAAAAGCTGATAACTTCATCAAGGTCTTACTGATAGGTTTAAGTGAAAGAAAAACCCATAATATGAAAGGTGATAAACTTCATCAATGTCTTACAGACAGATTTAAGTAAAATAAAAATCACCTGTAAAATGAAGACTGATAATTTCACCAATGTCTTTCAGATAGGTTTAAGGTAAAGCTCCCCCCAAAAAAACCTGTAACATAAAGGTTGGTTCAAGTTCCTACAGACAGATATTGGCGAAAAAATAAAACCATAGCTTGTTTCTTTCTCTGGTCTCACAATATTAACCCAACTATCTTGGTATCGCAATGGACCACTGGGTCACATGGAATCCACATCTAATCAACACTACAATGAGCCAAAAATGTTTTGGTTAAGTGCAGAAGGCTCTATGCTAAAAGTTGGGGATGTCCCTATAAAGGTCATTAGCTCGTCTCTTTCTCTAGAAGAGTGTCACTGTTTCACACACTAATGCCATGGTTTCAGACTGGAAAAACTGCAGCGTATTTACCCGAATTTAGAGTCGGTTCGGATTCATCCTGAATTATGCAGCCCCGTCCATCACAACACCGACCCATACGTCAACATTGGTCTAATGTCTTGAGAGGAGAAAAGGGAATATTTATAGACAAACTGACAAAATGTACATCGAAAAAAAAAAAAAAAAAAAAAAAAAAACATTGCAGCAGCAAAAAGCTTGCATTTTTCTAATTAAAGTTGAACCGAGCTAACCTTTTTTTATTCTACTACTACCAACATTTTTTTGACCCAATTACAACACAAAGTTTCAAAAATTAAAAATTTAACGTCGTAATGTCCTATATGTCATAAATTCAAATTATATACCTCATTTTGAAACATTCAATTTATCTGATGATTGTACATTTTGAGAATAAATTAAAAAGATTATGAACTTAAAAAAATGAATAACTTACTTCTGCATTTGTTCTCCAACTCTTCCTCTCTCCTCTGGAAGTATTTTTCCTTCTGTCCTGAAAATTAAGAACAAATATAAAAGAAATGTTTAAACAAAATTGGTTTAAAACCAAAAAACAAATTTTAAAACATTTTGATAGTTAAAATTACATTAATATAGTATTATGTTTTTTAAACTTCTCTGTAGATAATAATGTATTTATGTTTTATTCTCCTGGCTTTTCTAATTAACATTTGTTCTCATCTGTAATTTTCAAATAAATTGGTTGAAAATATTAAAGAAACACTCTTCCACCTGAACTCAACCTAACTTTAAACAAATTAATCTTTAAGAAAGGTTTTGGCCGAGATAAAAAAGTCTAGTCTCGAGCGGGATTCGAACCAACGACCTTCGGCTGGAATGGCGGGTTCGAATTCCGTTCGAAACACTTTTTTTATTTCGACCGATACCTTTCATAAATTTACTAGTTTTCCTGGTTCGCTTGACCAATTAATATCTTTCAATTAATTAAGGTTTTCTGTTTTTCCTTTCCTGATCATTCATAAAGATAAATTAATTGCAACATGTCATTTGGTACAACGGACCACGAAATATACTGGATCTAACCTTAAACTTATTTATCTGAAATATTTGTAAATTTATTTATTGATTAAGAAAGGTTGGCACCATGTGAGCTTTTTTCCTTCGGTTGATCGGTAAACTATACTTGTCGCATCCTGGTCACGGTCAAACTCATTACCGCCGGTTGAATTTAACAATAACAAACTTTTGCCTTTATGAGAGCCAAAATTTTACTTTGACCGATATAATTTATATATAATATCATAAATTGATTTAACCGATTTTCTGCGTTAAGAAAACTACATTTAAAGATGGTAAATAATGTTTATAGATGCCCTAAAAGGTCGTGGGTTCGAATCCTTCGAATATTTTAACCAATTCCTTACATAAATATTAATTTATTGAAATAGGTTATTTGGTCAATTGCACCACGAAATATAATGTATACAATAATTAACCCAGGTGAAGGGCAAAAAAATATTGTTCAAGTTTTAATTTTGATTTGGCGAGTAAAAGTAAAGCTGAAACTTTCCAAGTTTTATTACTTGGACAAAGGTTATCTATGCTTTAATGTTTCAATCTTCTCAATGTTTCAAGTACTTTATTGCACAGAAAAATTTACAATTGTTATGTAATCTATGCTTTTTTGGTGTTTTCATCGAATATGTTCAAATATACCGACAACACCTACGAGACGACGGGACAAGATGATTATTTTCCCTATTCTTCAAAATCCGAAAATCGGGTCAGAACCGAAATCACCAACAATCCTCAATAATCGAGGTTGTAATTTTCACGTCTAGTTTATTGGCCATTGGCCGCCTAGGGGAAGGCTAGGCCAGCGGTCGTGGGGAGGGGTGGATAGTGAAAACGGCAACAAAATGGCCGACGTGGGAACTATGTTAGGGGTGAACTATCGAGGGGTTGGGGGCGAACGACTAATTTATGTGAACATTTCCGTATAACTGGCTGCCCATGGCAACGCTATTACCACTCTTATGCGTCCGAATAGTAGTTTCCACACAAGTCATTTCGGCTCCAATTGATATTTTAAGCCTTTGTACTAAGCCCTTTTGAGCTTATTTACACATGTTTCGATCTCTTCTTAATACACAACCATTGATTTAATTAACATTAATAATATAGTTCATAACACTATCGTTTTCAGAAGACATTAACAGTCTCAATTTAGCTACTGGTAATTTTTTATGATTTACATATTTGTAGGTGTCTCCACTTTTTATTTATGTGTTTTAACCGTCAATAAATTTTATCCTAGCACTAACCTTCACAGACTATTTTTAGTATTTTTTTCTTGCTTTTGGAAAAGAATTGAATGAAATATACAAAAATTCAATTTTTCGTTTTCCTTTATATTTTCCGTTTAAATAGAAAATGTTTTGGTTTTATCCGGAACATAATTAATACTCCTAGTGTTTTATGAAAGGTAATGTTTTGGTACCACTTGCAATACGCGATGGAAACACTTATAGGGAAAATATACAGTCAATCTTTGTCATTTAAAATATGACTTCCCACTGATACCAAACAGATGCTAAGAATAAGAAACGATGTCTTGGTATAGACTTCGAGGGTAAAAAAAGGGCAGATGGGGCGGATATCCCAACCTCCTGACTTAACCAACTCGATCCCTCTGACCCTGAAAACGCAAGAAAAAACATGATTAATAGAATGTAGCAGCGTCAGTAGACCTGATAGGCAAAGAAGCATTTGCGAAAAGCAGGAGGACATGACTCAAAGGCCAAATATGTCTCCGCCTTACGGAGAAAGTTTGCTGGATGTATAAAACTCTTGGCTCCATATAGCGAGCGCGTAGGAATGCCACCGGATATGAGAAATCTCCACTGCAGCTAGTAAATGAGACCCTGTGTTCCGATCCTTGGAGGAAACAGGGTGGTTTTATTGTATATAAGTACTGTATCGACTGTTTTATTAGCGTGTGTTGAAAATGAATATAAACTGCTCAAACTGAAGAAGTATATTTGTAATTTATTCTCAGTCTATTAATATGAATTAAATAAACCGATATATTCTTGTTAGTTGGATAAAACAAAATAGAAAATACAAACAAATGTTAATTTTCATTTTCAATAACGGATTTACTAAAAATATCGAGTTTGAACTGCCCGTTGCGTCGCGAGTTGCGAGTTAACGAATAAAGCCTTTCGTCGATTGGTTCAACTTGATCTCTAATAGCAATCTCTTTGAAAATTGGTCACAACATCTAGAAATACTCTCGAAATCTAAGGTAATAGCAAAATTCTTTTAAAAAACTCCGAAAAAGTGTTTTTTTTCTAAGGATTTTTCGAGTTTGAACTACCGGCTGAGGCGCGAATTGCGAGCTAGCGAAAGAAGCCGTCCGTCGAATAGGTCCACTTGATGTTGAATAGCAATCATGTTAAAAATTGGTCACAACATCCAGAAATACTTTCAAAATCTAAGGTAATATCAACAGATGAAAAAAAAGGGAAAAGTGTGTTTTTCGAGTTTGAACTACCGGTTGAGTCACGAGTTGCGAGTTAAAGAATAAAGCCTTTCGTCGAATGGTTCAACTTGATCTCGAATAGCAATCTTTTTAAAAATTAGTTACAACATGCAGAAATACTTTCGAAATCTAAGGTAATATCAAAAGTTTTAAAAAAACATCAAATAAAATATGCTTATCTAAGGGTTTTTCGAGTTTGAAGTAAGAAAAAAATATATAAACTAAAATTATTAACCAGGACAATTATTCTAAATAACAATGTTTACACTGGCTCAAGCAAAGGGCTTTTATTTACAAAAAGGCTTTTGGAATGAGACCACGCTTAACTTTAATGATTCCAATTTTCATCAAAGGCACGACAAAACAAATTTCATCTAATCAAATTGTAAACTTTCTTGTAAAGGTAAAATGTTTAAGTTGATCCGATGCAACAATAATGCTTGATCCGATTCGGCCCGGTTCACGGAACGTGATGCATGCTGGATCGCGGTGGTCTTTTCGAGCTGACGAGCCGTTTTACGAGCACCTGGAGGACGTTAAACGTGCCGTTTGCGACAACGTCCGCCGGCCGACGTCGGCCCGTTTCCAATCGACTCGATCGTTCCTCAAATTGATCTTTACGCCCGGCAATCCCTCCTGAGGAAATTGAGGGCACGGCTGAACTAAAGAGGCCGGTCGTTGCTGTTTACACCCTCGGGAAATTTAAAAAAACGGAATGTAAATGAGAATAACATAAGAAAAACACAAGTGAAGGAATAAAAAACGAGGGGGAACTGTTAGCGGAAATTAACTGAGGCAATAACTCGAGGTTAAAATGAAGTGTACCTGGTTTTAAAGTTGATTAAAACATTCGCGGGGTGGAAAAGAGCGGCTCGTCGCCGGCAGGGGAGGCAATTATACCTAATGCAAATTCCGGTAATCACCCCGGGGGTGGTGGACTTGAGGGGAATATATCACCGGTGACAGTCACATGTATCTAGTTTAAGGAGGTGCCGCAGAATTAAAGGAAAACCTTAGCGACAATTCAGCCCCCTGGGGCTTTTAGCCGTTTTTAGGGATCCTGTTCCGACATCATTCGATTATTCCGAGCTTCTGTTGCAAAATTTACACCGCACTCGCCCTTTTAACGCGATATTTAGTCAAGTTGGATAAAAGATCTGACAAAATTGTTCTCCATTATTTAACAAGTGATAACTATGCTGCTAATTTCCGAAATTCGCAATGTGACTATGACTGATAGCACATGTGACAAGGAAAAAAGACACCGATTATTATAATACCAATATCACCAAAAAATTATCTTATCACAATTGGTATTTTGTATTATTTTTGGAAAAATTCCGGGCTTTGGGCTAGTATAACTCTAAGATCTGATGTCAGAAATGGAAAATTGAAAGCCCAGAGCTATTCTTGATTAAATTGTAGAGTTAAATTTACCAGTTTTGTTTTTATAAATAGTTCATTTCAATTATATAGTTAGAAACTATAGGTTGATCGTAATTTTTTTATATGAAACATACACTAATGGTAAGAATGTTTGAATTCAAGTATAATTTCCGAATAAATCCATGCATCCAAGGCGAATGGGAAAGACGGAAAATCCTTTCCGTTAAGAAAGACACCGACTGCTGGTACAGTGACAGATCTACACTGGGTGTCACAAAAGTCTCACCCCGTGTAGTTTCAGTAAATAGTTATAATTTTTCTTTTTTTGTTCTTTATTTGATACTTTTAAGGAAAAATATAAGATATAGCTAAATATTCAAAAATTAAATAAGGCAATTAAACGAGTAAAACAGTTTTAGATATTGCTATGGCAACAGTAAAGAAAATCATTATGTATGGTATTGGTAGAGATAAAAAAGCCAGTGTCACAGCAGGATTCGAACCCACGAACTTCGGCTTGATACGCCACTGCTCTACCGCTTGAACTATCGTTAGTCCGATCCGCCATTTTTCCAAAGTAGTGTAATCTATTCCATTATCGGCGATAAATGAAAAGGCCACGGATGCTTTAGTGAAAAATGGCAAAAAATAGGGAAAATTCAAAGGTGGTCTGAGATCGGAAGTCGAATTGTCCGAGTGGATCGATGTCAGATTAGTTCATGCGGTCGAACAGCGGCGTATTTAGCCGAAGGTCGCGAGTTCGAATCTCGCTCGTGACCCTGACTTTTACCTCAACCAATACCTTACCTAAAGATTAATTAACGAAAATAATTTATTTGGCCAATCGGACCACGAAACCTAATGGATTTAGGGAATAAAATATTCAATTTACTATGGAGTATTTCCTCCTCATGCGTTATCATCGCTTGTATTTTACTTGGTATCGATTTTATGGGGTTTTCGATTATTACATTGCTTTGGAATATTGTCATTCTCCTCAAACAGCGCCATTCTTATGCCTCCAAATTCTCTGGTATCACTGGGCAAGTTTTTATCCTCTTGGGCAACTCGTCTCAAAGCCGTTGGATAGGGTTTTAATGAGAACTACATGTTTCAGTCACTCCAAACACTCAAGTAAAGCCCGTTACAAGTAGTCACCAACGAGCCTAACTATGTAGGGCCTCGCGTTGTCATATATGAAAATAAAATCGCCGCCAGTTGTTAGTGGCATATAAAGAACAACTACTTCAGATAACACATCTTCAATGTTTCGTTCAGTATAAATGATTACCGGAACCATCACACCCCCATAGCTTCTCTAGACTCTTGTTCTTCTCCACACCCTCTCCTATCCGTCAGATGACCACTAACAAAACCATGAATCATCCGAAAACAAGATTTTATTCCAACCTGCCTTAGATAAATGGATGTGATTTCTTGATACTTAAACCCTACTGTTCCGTAATTTCTGAACCAATGGCAGGCATTCTAGCATCCAACTTCTGAAAGTTTTCGCTTACAGGGCATAAACTGACATTAATATTTCTTACTGTTGAAGTCTTGTTTGACCTTGGAGTACATGCGAAAACGATCATCTCTGTGAGATGTGACACGTTGACGACCTGATTCATACTATCATGCTAGCGATCGAAGACTCTTCGGAAAGATGTTCTGGGAATGTTGACCATCTTGACCAGATACGCTTGACTTCTCCAATCTTCCGACAGTGTTACCATTCTCGCAGAATCCATATTGCTTAAAACATACCTCAAACCAATTTGAAACTTAAAAATGGACAACAAATAATAAATCATCGGAACGTTAGGAAAAAGCTTTAGAAAAACCAAAAAAGGAGAGACTGACTGTTCAATCCAATTGTCAATACAGATTGTTATCCATGTTTTATTTCTTTCCAATCCTTTAAAAAGAACTTATTTTAAGTAGGAAAAAAGTACGAATGACAGGGTTCTTGACAGGTCACTGCAGACTGAGGGGGCATCTGAAGAAGATTGGTACAACCCTATTGCTGATTCAGCAAAAAAGCAGAGGATACACCAACACACAAACAAATGTTGCTCCACATAGAAAACAGGAAAAATTCAACCTATGAAACTGGGGTTTTGAACTAAGTTTTTCGATGAACTCTTATTACATACCCCAAATATCTTACATCTTAGGCAAGTTAGTTGTATAAAAACAACTAAATATGCTGTTCCATACAATATCTAGTCCTGATATACCTGTGATAAAGATGGCACACATATTGGTAACTAAGAGTGACTGACAGATTGCACACCATACTTTTAATATCGGATCATAATCGATCGATTATTTCTAATATTTACTAACGAATCCAATTTTAGGTAAACGGAGTTTACTCTCTTAAATTTTATTTTTATTAACTGAGAAGTAATAATATAGAGAACAAGTACAACAGATCGACATTTTGTTCATCCGAGTTTGTTTTGTCCTTAGACAAGTTTAAAAATTTATCCATGTTTTATCCCGGTTGACGAAACTTCCCTTGCGTTTGTAAATCAAGTTCAGCGACCTTACAAGTCATAGTTTCAGGAATTTGGAGTTATTCCAAAGTGTATTAACGACGACCTTAAAATGATTTCTTCCCATTAGATTTAAATCCGAAGTCCCATGTGCCTTTTTATTACGTTTCTACGAACTAGACGATTCGTGTACCGTTTCTACATGCCAACGCGGGTTGTTACGACTTCAAACATTACAATCGGAATAATCAAACAAACATTACGAATTGAAACTACGACTTTTACAACCCTAAACTGTAAACCTTATGATAAGGTTGATTTTTGTCTAGACCATTGCTATCACCTTTGGTGGGTCGTACATTTTCAATTTTACGCTTTGGTTGGTTTTTATTGGAAGAGAATTTGACACGGCATTATTTTCGAATTTATTATTACAGACGTTCGGATATTGAGGAGGCGGTCAAAAATATTGCACAATTCTTAATATTGTGCAGTATACTTGATCTTCTAGTATTCGCCTTAAAAAGTATTGATATTTTGTATATTCTTATATGATTCTGCATATTTCCATTCTGTATATTTTTAAGAATGTCAGTTTTTGAAGGTCAAAATCTTCAACACTTAGATGCCATCGTTCAAGGTTCGCAGGACCATTTCATAATGCGACAAGTTCAAGATGGAATTAATTGAAATATTTCAATTGTCCAAATATTCATCATAGCAAATTCTTAGTGCGTTCATACACGCTTTATACATCGAAATAACGAAAATAAACGGAATGGGATTATAGCGAATTATGGCTGTAATGCTCAACTATTCGCATGCTTAAAAGACAGTTGTCATGTTTTCACATATAAATCTTAAAATAAATTATTGCCACATGAATATCATAAATATTTGTGCTTAGAAAGCACCGGAGGTAGGAAAGCCCTGTATTTACGCTAGGAATAATTTTTCCTGCCTGCAAAATTAACATTTTTCGATTAACATAGCGAATTCAAGTGTCAGAACTTTCTGAAATTTTTAGTTACATTCCTTCATTGTTCTTGTTTAATCTGTACTTCTCGAAAATTTCCAAAATTGGCTTTTTTAAGGAGGTCGATTAAGACAACGGGGCAGGTTCTCGGGATGGGAATATGTACAGAGTGCTCGAGCACCATGGCTAGGATGAGGGGTTGATATTTTTGGAACCAGTTCATTGAGAAAAGGAATGTGATGGATATCGAAGTTAGTGATGCTTGGACAATTTCTCTGAGGAGTATTTGATTCGAAGAATTGGGTGCGCTTGATGTCGGATGACTTACCAGAACACCCAAGTTCCCCACCGCATGACCAAAGTGGTCCCAGTAATCTGGTATAAGATTCAATTAATTAAGGTTTTAAGTTGAGATAACAAAGCTAGTAGCACGAGCAGGATTCAAACCCAGGACCTTCGGCTTGATACGCTGCTACTCTACCACTTGGCTATCGTGACTTAAACCCTTAATTAATTGAATGCTATTAAATGGTCAAGTGGACCACAAAAAATAGTGGAGGCCTATAAAGTTGTGGTATAAGGTTGGTTGTATAAGGTGGTATAAGGTGAGTTTAGTGGAAGCGATTTAGACAGATTTCCCAGTTGTTGTCGTTTAAGTCTTGTGTGAAGATTCTGCATCAGTCTGATGTATATATGCAGTCCTAAGTATCTGACTTGAATTAAATTTAGGAATAGTGTTAGGAAACGGTTTTTTTTAAATATGAACGACTTGTCTTCCACTTCGGGCGGGAGTCTTCGATAAGCTCAAGGTGTTCGTGGGTATTGGGGATAATTTGCATTTGATTCGAGTAGAGGACTAAATGCGGTACCGTTTACTTAGGTGGTGGTGGCAGGTCAGCAGTATCAATGTGATAAAAGATGGTACCAATAATGTTCTCTGTGGTTCGCCAGCCGGTATTTCTCGGACTACAGAGGACTTGTTGAAGAAGCGGTCGGTTGGGTAGGATTTCAGGATGGCATATTAATGAATGGGCAAGAAGCATTTACGTTTATAGAGACCGACTCCGATGCCTATCAAAAGGCAGTGCTATATCCAGGAACTCACACAAGCAATATATAGAATACTGGAATAGAAGAGGATCCAACATCAAACCCGAACCCTTGTTGGTTTGTGGAGTGAAGAGGACGGAAGAAGAATTGGTGAGGTGGAATGATTTTGTGAGTATCTCGGATAGGTTTAAGCGTTTTAAAAGGAGTCTTTCAATGATTTTGGATGTCGAAGGAAGAAGGCAGATGGGTTTGTATGACTTTTCAATTGCGTACTGTTATAAGAAAGAGTTGAAATAGATAAATAGTTTAAACCTTTATATTAGTAAAAAAATCGATTTTTTCAGATTTGATTTCCATGCATCTTTGCTAATGGAAAAGATGTTATGCTTTGTTTATGGGTTGTTCGCGTGATTACATCCGTTCCAGGGCATTAATTGAACTTTCTTATTAATGGATGATAAAATAATGGAAGCGGCTGCGGAGTGGAACGTAAAAGTGAAATGATTGAAATTCCCTGCGGGTCATCAAAAAATTCCTAAACGGCGCTTTCTTCTCTCTCGGGATTCGGATCACGAAGTAAATAAGAAGGCTGAGGGGCCGCGGGGATTTTTAATCCGTCTGATTAATCCCATCTCGAGTACTGCGAGGGCATCGTTTTTAATTTATCAAGGACAAAAGGCCCTGCCAAAAACAGTGCGCCTTTGTTTTTTTCCACAGGCGAAAAACCGAGGTCTCTAATTAAATGAAAATGGAAACTGAAGGATAAGGAAAAAGGAAGGGAGGATGTATAACCGGCTGTGGTAATAAAAGCGCGGATTATATAAAAAGGGAGACAATAAAGGTAAAGTAATACAAGGGTGGGCCACTTTTAAATACAGAGATAACAGAGGGCTAAAAAACAACTGAGGGTTTGTTTCATTGTAGAGAGGCAACACTTGTTACAAGGAAAAACCCACTTTTTCCCCTTTTTCAAACTCTCGACCACATTTTTCTACCATTTATTTCAACAACGCGCAATAAAAAAGTTTTAAACCTATAAAACAGTTGCTTCAGTATGAACATTTCACATAATATTTGACCGTTAACAGATAAATGAAGTATGAAATAAATTATACAATAAATAATAGTTAATTGTTAATAAAAATATTTTACTACAAATGTATTAATTTCATATCTTGATAATGAATTAATTTCATTACACTAACGGGAAAACAATTCCACCCAATTTTTAATCATTTTCTCGATAAAAGGAAATTCTGCCCTTAATTTCTCTCACTGTTTTTAACAATAAATATTTGTTTGTGTTTTAAATTGGGAATAGCAATTAGAGACACTTAATCCAAATGCCAAACCAGTATAACGGATTTTTCAATGTTTACGTTTGACGGAATTTTAAAAGTTTATTCAGTCTCATTTGAATTCTGAAGCAAAATACTGTTTACTTTTCATCTCTGTTTTCTTGATTTCAATTTTTAAACTTAGTGCTACGGATGTTGCGTGTAGTGTGGCACTTATTGATGATGGACGTTCCCTCAGGTATTACGTGCGGCTATTGCCATCGGAGTTACCTACAAAACTTTGCGTTTTCGAGAAACTGGGTCCTACCGTAGAAGGAATGTTCTCAACGACCTGGGGTAACCACAGGATGAGAGTTTTTTGCCGTAGAGAATTTTGCGAAACTGGCACCTTACTGTCGTTTAACCGATTCATCAGCTCCAGGAAGTTCGAGGTGTCCAAATTTCCGAACGCACCGGTCGAAGAATCAGTATGGACTGATGGCTTTTCAACCCGCAAGAGGAACAGAATTGACCAGCATAAACATAGTTACACGGTTCGCATTTGCTCGAGAACACAGCCATTGGTCATTGGACGGTTGATCTGCTGGACTGTTTACCAATGACTGTAGATTTGCTCTACGATCTCCAGATGGGCGTGAAAGGAGAAGGCGAAATGAAAGGTAAGAAGCTATGAGTGATGGTGTCAATGGAGAGCCAGTCGCACAGGGTTAGTTGTTCCTAGATGCTCTTTGACCACTACGTGAAAGAAATTTTGGAATATAATGTGTTGCCTCTCCTCGATGAAATCAGCGGCAATCCTATGCTAATGCAAGATATGCCCGTCTTTTAACTGTGTAGAGATAATTTATGCCACGCATGTCGCTCGCATAGTACAAACGCACCTTCAGCAACATGCATCAATGGTCTTAGCGTGGTCAGCCCGTTCACCTGACTTGACTCGCACCGAACATTCGTGGGCTAACCTCAAAAGACGAATAAGAATACGTCGACCACTTCCTGATACACTCCACGATCTTGAAAGGACTCTTCGTGAAGAATGGGCTTCCCCCAAGACAACCTTCAGCAAAGAGATATTTCCAAATTGGTAGAAAGTATGCCGAAGCGTCTTCGAGATGTAATTATGGCAAGAGGAGGAAATACGCGATATTCAAATAATAATTTAAATTAAAAGCAATTTTATTTACATATTTTTCCTTATCAATTACTTTTTTTTTACTTTTTTGACGAGACTCAACTATTTATGAACGTTAAAAAACGCGAAAATTTAATTAATATATAAAAATATATACAAAACGAGTTATATTACAAGTGGGTGGAATTTTTTTGACTGCCAGTGTATATTTGTTACTTTCGGCCTACTATAAATACATTATTTCATAATATGATAATGAATATGAATAATGAAAAATAAGGTAATTGAAAAACTTGAAAATCTCTGGGTCTTTTGCGAAATTAGGCAGATTGAGACTGGAGTCGACCCTGGTCGAAGGGGACCGAATGAAAATGAGAAAGGAACACACTTAAAGGGTGAAGAAAAGAGACCCGCGTGTCCAGTATGTATTGCAGGATTAAATATACAACATATTTTATATTGTAGAAAATTAGAAGCTTGCGAGCTGAGGTATGGAGATCCTGCTGATCTATGTAGAGCATGGTTCACCGTTCCACCACATCTGGGCTGCAAGAGTTTTTAAATTGTTTATGCTTATTTGTTGTGTTTTATCTGGTGCTGTGAATGTAATTTATTTGCGTGAATGGAGGGTTTGAAACCAGACCCGAGGAATATCGAGTACTTGGGGGTGTGAATGTGACCAGACTTGTCATTTTATGGAAGGTGACATGATTTCTGCGGAATACCCCAGCACGATCACGGCGGACGAAAAAATTGCGGGTGCGGTTTCGAGACAGTTCTTCATCGTGGCATTGCAAGGGATTGCCCGGGTGTTTTTACCCTCATTAGCGGTATTCCGGAGTAGGTAACGTTCGAGAGGTTAGCGAGTTACGAAAGAAAGACAAAATATGAGCGAATCAGTGACAAAGTTGCGCAAAAGAAAAAAAAACGACGAATTTTCCGTTCAAAGAGCAGAGGGCCGACGATGACCAGTTTGTCTTTCCATAAATAATTCTTACTACACTAGAGGTGAATGAACAACTTTTGTTATTCTAACTTTGCCGTAAGCCTAGTCCTTGACAATACTTTATCCGATGACTGTTTTCACCTTAATCGTTCGGGTGGATTATGTTGGAAGTGGGGCTTGAAAATTTGTGGGCAATTATTTCATCTAAGAAGGTTATTTTGAGATCATTTGGAGGATAGTGTTTAAAAAATTATATGAAGATTAATTGAGATTCTGAGAGCCTTAGACTGTGTTCGTTGGATGTTGGTATGTTTAGCGGTCCCTTGTAGTTATAGTCCATAATTATATCCAAATTTGTGTCAGTAGTGATTTTTTGTCTACATATGTCGATGTGGTATATAAAGAAGGGCAAAACGGCAGTTTAATTTTTTCTTTTTATTTGAGTCATTCCAGGTCATGACTAGTTCATAAAAAAAGTAAAGGTAGGATAGGCATAGAGTTTTTGGATTGTTGGATTATTACTGTGAAATGTATAGGAGGTTTTGCTTAGGATGGCAAATGTTATATGAGGGTATTTGTTTCAATAATATATATATCTCTAAAGTTTGTTCCATTCGGCAATTTGTAGCACTTAAGTCTAGATTTAATCGGGAGCAATTACGCAAACGAGATAAGAGCACGGTAAGTATGCAAGGCGGGAATGAAATCTGAAGTGTAGAGAAGATATACGATCGGTCCAAGAACACTGCCTTGCAGCAATCACGCTCCAAAAGGTACTCCCTAGCGAACTCCAGAAACCTACGACGCGTGTGGTCCAACTTGTGAGCCTCAACAAAACAAACATCTATGAATATCTCAATGGTAAGTATTAATTGTTTAATTGAATTAGAAATACAACACCTGACGCCACAAGAATGGCAGTACAGTTTACCCGAAGGTCGAGACGTCATCAAAAAAATGAAAACGATGTTCTTCTTGACCGCTTCTCACGACTTAAACAAATTGGATATTCACTGCCAACGGCAAGATTGGATGATGAAAAGGAGCATTGACAATTGAGACACAGCAAGTGGGGGTTGAGAACGTTGATGCCGTATGTCCCAATGGCCCTAAGAAAGATGTTACAAATGAATCATTTGTTTTGTAGAATCAGCTTTGATCGTTTGCCCAGTACTATTTTACTAAGTTCTTATCTTTTCAGTCGTACATGATGGTTGCATGTAAGACTATGGTCAATATTTCAAGGTAGTGGGCTTCATTATCCAGTGAGACACGGATGCTATTGTCCTAGATGATTTTCTGCACTTTTCTGCAGAGAGTATAAGTGACACTACACATTTTTGTATGTTTATTGTCATTTCAAACAGTTTGTACCATTGCTCAAGGGATGTGAGCTGGCTGTACAGGTTTCTGGTTGAAATGAGAAAATCTTTATGAGAGCAGTCGCATACTTTATAAGGATTGTTTCAGAAAGTGTCTAAATATCTGCCGTGTACACAGGTAAGAGATTGGGTCTCAAGATACTGCCTTGTAACCATGCATGTGCGTACTGATAGAAAGGAGTCACAGTTTATTTGAAATAAACTCTGGGTTAAGTATTATTTAGAATCAGATAGTAGCTAACAACAATTTAGTACTTTGGACGTCATGGATGAGAAATCGACCCAGTTTTCAATATTTTTTCATACCATTCTCATTAAAATTCAATGGGATTCGGATTCAGAACCGCTAGGATGTCAAAAACTAGTCGGACACTAACACCATAAGGCAATACCCTGAAGTTAACACCTGCATGCTTTTATTTACATTTACGTACATTTCCATTTTCTTAGCCATGATTTTTATTAGAATATTGTATGTGTAGGCTGCGAATAAACTATGAATAAAACTATAAAAGTATGTATAAAATTATTAATTATTCAGATATCGTGAGATGCGGTATGGTGTGATGTAGGTATCAGAAAAACATTTTCTTTATCGTGCCACTGAAAACGTTTTTTTGATACCTACATCACACCAGACCGCAGCTCACGATATCTGAATAGTTATCTATTAACGGTCATAAATTGGTTGATTGAAAAAAGAAATGGGACTAGGATCCTTCCCTGAACCTGCCTTGATGAGGACATTACGTGATAAAGACAATTTCCTGACATGGTCAGAAGGCTAAAAAAAGTTAACAATAATTAAATATCACCTAATTTACTCAGAAATGCCCCTTGGAAAATGTAAAGGGTCGTTATACAGGATGGCCGTGTTTTCTTAAACCTGTGGACATATAAAGTCATAGTCCGATTACAACAAAAGGGAGTAGAAAAGGGTAGAATGAGGGCAATACAATCTGGGGGTGGGCCACTTTTACACGCCGAGATAACAGAGGGTTAAAAAACAACTCGTGGGGTAATTTCATTGTAGGGAGGTAACAAGAGTTGTAACAAGGAAAAATCCCTGTTTCAACCCCTTCCTTCCCCGGGCCGGGCCATTTTTCATCCTCAGTAATAAAAGTTACAAAACAAGCCGTTTTCAAAAGAGCCGGATAAAAAATAGGCTCCGAGTCGCGAGATAGCCCCCGAGTCCATCCACGTTGTAAAGTTTTATTTGATAAGTTTTGTATAAAAGAGATATTTTATGGCGCTTACCAAGTTTTCTCTCACCAGACCCAAACCGGGGTATTTTTCTTGACAGTTATAATTTATGCGGGAAAAACAGCGACCCCTCCCGTCGTTCCAGCCCTCATCTCTGTCACTCTCACTCACTTTTATTCCCTCTCTCGCTCAGATAATACTTTCCTTTTCCTTTCCTCCCGGCTCCTGTTTTTATTCTCGAAATTATTTCCACCCTCTAAGAAAAGCGAGCTTTTGAAAGTTAATTTCGACGGTGGAGTTTGAAATAAATACGAGTTTCCGAGTGAAGCAATTTCAAAACAAAATCAAATAATTCTCATTCATACCGACTTGAATTTTTTACTACTTTTTATATTTTATTTAACTTTACCGGCGGTTACTGGGCGGATCTTTCAAATTATTTACCTCTCGATCTTTTTACTCATTTACATATCTAACATTTATCGCCGAAGCGTACTTACAAAAGTACGAAACTTCGGGTTACAGCAACAATCTCTCCCCCCCCCCGAAGTTTGACCTTTGGGTTAAAACTCTTTTTCATTACTACACTTGTTTCAATCAATCGATAAATTAATCAAAATACTCAAACACACACTCACCAGTAGGCTATATTACTAAAAAAAAAAAAAAAAAAATGGGCTTTAAGACATGCCGAACAATTATGCGAGACTATCGAAATCATAACCGGCTAGCCGAGAATATACGAGAGACCATTGGGATATTAAGAAACAATATGAAATTTAAGGTATGCATAGAATGCGTGAAAGATTACGTTGGAATATTTGGTAACGAGATGGTTGACAAATTCGCTAAAGAAGAGAACCTTAGTGTCACATACACGGTTGTACAAAACACGTATATAAACAACAACAGCAGACCACAAAAATCAAATGGGAAAAGGAATGGACCATGACGAAAAAAGGAACAGGAACAAAGCAATTCTTCTCTACATTAGCTTCACCATTAAAAGTTCAGATCGACCATACTCACAAATCAACTATGGCCCTGGGAAACCATGAGAAAAACAGATTTCACCTTGCAGTTTCCATATAATCGACAATCCAACAAGCCCTTGCGGTGTGGGAGATCAGTCTTGGAACCATCTGATATTCAGCTGCTGTCTCTCGGACAGGGAAAGAGCTGGTATAATTCGACATATGGAGCTTAGAGGGGAGAACACCAACCATTATATGAACAAAGTCCAAAATAACTACATAAAATGCATAAGTACAATATAAAGAGTACACCTTCGGTCCGAAAGCGACCGTCTAGGTGCTCGTTGTGCAAGGATAAAGTAACAGTCGAGCTTTCAATTGAAGGCTTGATGCTTGTATCATATCTGTGATTAGTCTGTGGTTGATTGTGTGACTTCTGTAGAGTAGCAGTAATTTAGCGAGTGTGGAGTTGGTTCGACCCCGTCCTGTGTGACCAGACCACAACGTTTGTGCCGGGTGTTGTGTACTATGTTTATTTATTGGAGTTAATGCAATTTATTAGCGTGAATGGAGGTGTTGGTTAACCCCACTTCGAAGGTTGTAGAGCAGTGTACGAGTATACACCTGTTATCGTTATCACTTATATCTCTTTTACATGACTCACGACCACATTATTATGCAGATTGGACTTTTCACAAGCAAATGCTGCTGACGAACAACAACAAGGCAACAGAGAGTTCCCGTGTGAAGTGATGTTTAAATAAAAACGTATAATCTAGTTTCTCTCACGAACTGGATTTTAGAAACGATGGGTAGGAAGTAATTTTCTAATAACGGGATTTCAGGGACTTTTTTAGTCGTGTTTAGTTGCAGACTATTATGCAATTTGATTTACAATAATTGAACTTCAACTTGCACAATAAAACCCACCTAGACTTCTCGAACCGAGCAAGGACATTGTCGAGGAAATCTTCACGCAAAACAAACAAGACTGGGCTAAGTATACTGCCATGAGGAACGTCCATGGTACTATTAGCTAGAGAAAATTTAACAATGCCACTGGGTACTCCTGAAGTTCAGGAAAATAATCAAACCAGAAGCTTATATTTTTTAATGGCTTCATCAGATGGTATTCCTTATTTTGTCTCCTCAAACAATTGATAACGTTTGTAAATAACGTTGTGTCGGACTGGTCGGCCAAAGACAAATATTTCACAATAGCGAAAGTTTGTAATAGGGTAATCAATTCTCCAGGGCCGGGGTAGCTTTTAAGAAATCGCCCGTTTGCGAAAGGGCGTAAAAGGCGTTTGAACCGTTTCTATCCGTTGGCCAATTTAAGACCGGTGTGGTATTTTTACGGCTAGTCGTACAACTTACGATTTGACGATGCCCTCCACAAAGGCTAATTACAAACCGTAAAGATCAAAGGGACACTGCCAGAAGGAAACGTTTCTATGATTATCCAAGCAGTTGTACAGCGTCTGACGTATTTTGAAAACTCTCAAATCGTCGACAGTCGCTGGAAAAATGAAACAAAGAATTCGGTTCAATGTATATAAACGGGGCATAGATCTATAATGGTACTTTTATTTTTTGAATATAATTAAGCAGAAAAAATTGTCTTGTAATTTATTTATACAGCTTTCCTAACTGGTTTTTAACTAAGCCTACTGTCACGCTTACAAAATATATTGCATAATCACAAATAGAAATTGGTTTTTATTGTTTTTTATCAAAATGATATAGTTAGAAACCGTTAAAGATTTAATAATAATCTTTATTCCAGAATTCAAATATAAGCATTTAACTGTCCGTACATTTATACAATAATAATTATAGGTTCTGCAAATCTCAGTCTATGTCATTTGTACCTACAGATGATAGCTTTTGAATGGTAAGGATGCATCGAGAAGTTGGTGTGAAACTTTTGCGATCGGAAACGGAGCAGCTCGCTGCCGTGTTGAAGATAGGATAGTCCAAAATGGAGAGTCTATATTAGCGCCAAATAAATCAGTGTTACCAATACACGGACAGAAACAGAGCAAGGGAAACATTGCGCCCGTCCTAAACTTACAGGATTTCCTGCTAGCCTTAAACAAAATGCTACTTTGTAAGAAAGGGTTAAGTTATAAACTGGATACATAATAGATTATGAAAAATTTCGTTAACATAATATGCCGTGGTGGATGAAAGTTTCAAAATAGAGATTATGGATTGGTGCCAAATAAATCCATGTTACCAATACACGGGATGGCACATTGAAAGAAAAGCACTTCACCAGCCCTAAACTCATGGGATTAGCTAAGCTTTCAAAAATTTACTAGATTTGGAGTTGCCTTGGGGCAACATTGAGCAAGAAAGGGATAAAAGACAGAATTTGTTTAACAATACCGTAGCTTTGAGCGATTTAGTTTCCCAGCGCTCGCTTAAAAACAATTCCCTAAGAAGGCAGATGGTTAAAATTTACGTCGGGTGAAAAAATAAGGAGTAAGTAGTTAGTAAGGGGGTAGAATCGGCTTGGGGGTGGGATTTCATTAGGGTTTTATCTCGGTCCCCTTCCCCGGCAACCACCATTTTTCTTATCTCTACTCGAGAAGGATAAAGAGGGAGAAAAAGTCTGTCTCTCCTTTTATTACCAGGGAGATGCGGACCGGTCTCACCTTCAGAAAACCCTTTTTCTTGATTTTTCCGTGTCCGATTATAAAAGCGGCTATCTAAATGAACATCGAATTGGACTCGGTTAATCTTTTAATTACTTCAATTTTACCGATAGACCTGATTTCTCGAAACGGTGCTATGGATGTTCACTCCCACCCACCAGGAATAATTGGTGATTTTCAAGATTGCGCGCTTATGTTTATCAAAATCCACCTTAAAAATAACCCCGCGATAAATATCTGCATAAGAAATGCGGTCAGCTAAGAAAATTTCTCTTCACATCGCAAACAAACTAAAAATATATCTTTTCGACCGGAAGTACTCTATTTTGAAAAGCACAAATTTTCTTAAGCGTGTTCCTGAACGTTTAATATTCTCTTCTGCACATCTCCAGAGTAAAATAGGGGTTTTATTATGAAAATAATTGTTATTATACATATCTTGAGATGAAGAATAGGGTAATTTATTTGGTGGTAAAAGGAAGTTTGGTATTTCCCTTAAAAATATAAAACTTGTATGGCGAAAATGTAAACCAAATTTGTTTATAATCTTAAGGTTAAGGTTAAGGTTGAGTTGACCTGTTTAAGATCGTACGCCCTCCGATCATTAATGATCTTTGATTAACTCTATTATTATTAAATAAAGCACGTTAAGCTTAAGGTTTTTTATCGGATCAAAAGCTTTGTTAACGACTTCATGTGTATCCTTCGTACCGAGGCTTCTCTCAGCCTGCATAAGCCTTCGTACCAATAAAGAACCATTCTACTTCCTATTGCAGAAATCTTGCAGGTTCCTGTTTGCTGCCTACGGATACTGCATTGGTCAGTCTCCAGTCGTACTGTTCCAGTTCCTTGATGAACTTTTGAGTATGACTCCAACTAACCCAGGAGGCCTTGGTTCTAAGTAATGTTCCATGGTTCTACATACTTTGCAATTTCGTATGGCTAAGACGGCTAAGGGCGGTCCGGATTGAACTTTTCTTCGCCAATTTGGTAAAGTAATTCCTATTGAACAGGAGGGAATAATTTCCAGGCGTTGGCTAATCAGGACGCGGGATCATATCACTTTACTATACGTTTTGTATACGATTAATAAAACGCCATGGGCTCTGCCGAGATTTGAACGCAGAACCGCTATCGTGGCAATATTAGTCGGTCACTCAAACCACTCGGCCTTCGCGGTCGCCACCTTGGCCTATTTATCGGGCTTCTCATTGCCACTTTGCTCTGTGAGCTATGGTGCCCAAACAAGTGGAAATTTGTTTCTTTCCACAATATCTGACGCGGCTTCGATGCTATCCCAGATGGTCTAGACTTTACAGCAATGAGGTGCCGTCTGGTTGACCGAGTAGATGTTGGTTATACCCAGGAGGCCTTTTGGTCACACTGATCAATAGCCACCTACTTAACGTGAAATCAGTGGCCTTCATTATCCTTAAATCGACTTTTTCCTAGTGGATTTATGTATTACTTGGTAGGTTCTGGTGGTGAATTGGAAATTTGAGAGTCTACTAAACATGTTGACTATGTACATATAGAATAAGCTAAAGGAAATAAAAATAATTTTTCTTCAAAGCTAAGAGTTATATGTTAAGCCACACTTATAACTACCAGATCACAGTTTTGTAGATTATTTGCAGAAAGCAGTTTTAAAGTATTAGCGTATTCAGGTATTTGTTTCGAGAGTTTGCAAATTGGCTAAGACACGGCATTCCCTTTGAAATATTAAAGGTTAAGGATATGAGAAACGGTTTAAAATCAGAAATATATTTAAGCTGATTTATACGACCGTAGATCACCGGTTAAGCGATTCTGGCTCGACATAGGTTGTCGACCCCTTTTCTAAAAAGAGTGATCCCATAATTTAATTTTTAAGTGTCCCCCCGGCAGGAACATAAAACCGAATAATCCAGAAATAACGTCCCCTCCCTCCGCCTCTTTGAAAAAAATAGAGAACCACAAAAATAGCATCGTCTAGAACAAGGGTGGCCGGCTTGGGGCAGGTCATGGGCCTCTGGGAAAAGGAGAAGACAAACATTAAACCGGCCTAAAAACAATATTTATCCCGGCCTGCGATCACATTCCCTGGCTAATGCCTAATCCTAAAAGTAATTTTCTTTAAACGTATTCAATTACTTCAACCACAGTCTTTCCCCATATTTAATTATAAGAAGTCTAAAGCGATCATGAAACACAACTGGTTTCAGCGCAAAACTCAAAAAAGTCGAGTTGCAAAAACTGTTCATTAAGCGTTTTAGTTTTGCCAGAGGTATCTCGGCAAACACATATTTACAACTTAATGAAGAAACACTCTCAAACACTATAATATAACGTAATGTAATAGTTAGGGAAAGGAACGAATAGCTAACGCGTTAAAGTTAATATGAAGACCTGTTATGAAGCTTATGCGAACAGAAAGAGATAATTTAGATTCTAACAAAACGATAGAAACACAAAAGTTCTGAATCGTTTGTTGAATAAAATAAAGGAAGGACAAGAGCAGCAGCGACGATGTCTACAACACGATGGCATTGCTGTCTGAATGCCTGAACCCAAACTGGTGATTAGGCTATAGGAAACCTGACCATAACCTAATCCACGAGACTACTGTACAGTAAAGGTGGCCCACTACACAGAAAACACTGTTATGGGAAAAGGATGGGGAAAATGTTTTTCAACAGTTTTTATAAGATTTTGTCCATGTATAGATTTTGAAATTATGTTGTGGATGAAGGATTAGTTTTTTTTTTTAAAGTATGCTATTCTAAGGACAGAATTGTAAAGGTAAATAAGGTAAACTAAAACTTTTCAGGTAGATGTCGAAGGATTTTTGTATGATAGGTCGAAATCGGAGTTGTCTTAAATGGTAGATGGCTTATGATATTGAATACTTCGATGGGTATGATGAAAAATATATTTTCATTATCTAACATAGCATAAAATTATATTTACGTATGTACATTTTTTTTTATCTAACATTTTGTTCAAAGTTTTAGAAACAAGCTGAGCTTTGTGGTAAGAACAATATGCCTACATGGGACGGCTGGAAAATTTTCATATTGTCCAAAACTTTATGAATTATTTTTAAGGCATTTCAGTTTTTATACCGGGCGATTCACTACTTGTAGAACGCAGTTTGTCACGAACTTCTTCACGTCAAATGCAACAAATGCGTTCGGGAACCATAATTCGATGTTTAATCATTACGCAGATATTCAATTTTATCAAATTATGTTTGATCAAATATCTACGATTTTCGTAATAAATGTACTGGTACCTTCTGACCTAGTGTAGTAATTTTTATAAACATTGAACAGAGAGTTCAATTTTCTTTAAGAACGCACTCTTCAAGAATTTTGATTATAATTTTCATTTAAAAAAACGACATTAAATCTTTCAAAAACAATTTTGTACTAAAAATAATAAGTTCCTAAACTGCTAAATTTAAAATCGGTTAAAATAAATTTCTAAATTAGAAAAATTCAATATAGAGCTTGGAAAAGTTGATATAAACTTCTTCGTTTAACAAGCTTTCCTGCGGTACACCATTTTCTTTAATTACATCAACCAAAATGCACAAATTCGACGCTAAATGGTAATAAATTAGTAACGGTTGGTGTGAAAAGGAGGAGTGGGATTAATCTATGAATATAATTTTTATCTTGGCAAAATTTATTGTTTAATTTTAACTTATTCTATAATATTATTGTAAAATTGATGGTTGGTTTAATAAGACCAGTTTTAATAAATAAAAAAAATTTAACTTAATAAAAAACAGAAAGAAAGAACAAATGAAGCAAAACACGCAAACGAGAAGGATCATAGAGAACAACCAAAGCAGAAAAAATTGATCGATTATCTACCCTAATCACATACATAACAAAAACAAGAACTGCAATACGAAATATCTTCACTAAACACTGACAAAAAAGAACAACGTTGTACAACCCAACTTTAACCTAATACAAGAGCACAAAAAAAGAAAATTTCAATGTAATTATTTCACTTTTGTTGTGCACTATGCTTATTGTCTATTTTCTTTTCTATTTTGTTTATTTTTTTAACCAGTAAAACCGTTATTAAAAAATTAATAAAAGATCGGAAGTTTAAAAAAAATGAATTTTTGAATAGTGAATAATTCTCATTCATGAAAAACTTTTTTGTACAATCAAAATTTAATAAATTAATGAATTTTATTATAGTATTTATAATTTATAAGTTGTAATAGGTGTGAAATTATTTAATAAAAACCTATCAAGGATGAGTTCAATTGATGGTATATAAAACGCAGTTCATAGAGAGTTTTGAAGGAATACCCTCATCACGAGGACATTGAAACATAAACTAATAATTTAAAAAATCATAAAATATATATATAATAATATTTAAAGCTGTGGTGTCATGTACAGTGAAATTTCAATTAAGAAATGTTTATAAACAGGGGATGTAATAGATCGAGGATATTGAGCCAAATTAATGCAAATTGAATTGTCATACAACAGTGCAGGTTAGGGTGAATCTTGAGATGTGAGCGTGATATAGTTATGGTCCTCGGGATGGCCGGGGTGATAAAAGGGTGGCAGGGGCAGAGACGCTATAAATCTGTTGTTAGACAAAGGGGTGGACGGGGTCCATCTGTCGGGGTTAAGACAATGGTAGTATTGTTACCGGGGGCAGATGGTCACCTGACGGCGAGTTGCTTACCTGCAGTCTGCACCGGATTATCTGCAGTCCACGGCCCGGAACATCTGCCCCCCGGGATCACCCTCCAGTGACCCCCGACCACCTCTTCCGAAGGGTTAAATCCCTAAACCCCGGGGGTAAATAGAAAGGGACCCCCTTAAAAATTGCTCTTCTAATCGGGGGGACGTTTTTGGAGCACGTTCCGGTAATCGGGGGTTGTACAAATTATCTTATACACATAAACCGACGTTTTTTAAATAATAATTAGCTCTTTCTTGCCCAACATTTCTTCAGGCAACACCAAATTTAGCAAATTTGCAAAAGTTTAGCTAATGCTATGAATTTAGGGGGTGCAGTGTTGTTCAAAGCAAAGGGTATCAAAAAATGTCTATCGTTGGGTTGATGGTAAACAGAATTTTAAAAAAGAAAGAAATAACAGAATTTAAGAAAAGCAACAATAGAACTCAGCCAGCCCAGCAAAAATTTATCTTTAAGTTTTCGTTGCCTGTTCTTACTTCGTCAAACTGATGATGTGCATTTAATGCTCGAAACCGGACAATATTAAACCACAAATCTGGGAGTAGAAGCATCATTTATAAAACGTAAAGTAAAGCCTACTAAATCAGATAGAGCACATCATAGCTCTTCACACTCCACACAAGTAAATAACAATATAATGAATTTTAACTAATATGCCATTTAACTTAAGTATCAAGTGTGTCCCATTCAATAATAAATTAAGAATTGAAAAGATATTTGGACCTAGAGGATCGTAATCACTGATTAACAATGTTTTACACCAAAGACTTAATAATACTGATATTGTTAGCCTGATTAATCCGTCCATTCAAAATATCAAAAATTATATATTTTAATCTTCTTTTTTGGTTGTTGACTTTTTATATTTGTTGGGTTTCTTTCAGGAATTAGATAACCTTCAAACTCATTTGCTTTTTCTATTGACATCGATTTCGGAGGCATTAGCCTCCCCTCATACGTCTCGTTTTCTTTTTGGAATCGTTTCAAATAACCATAAAAGAAAATGGGTTTGTTGTTTGTTCTTGCAAAGAAACCAAGAAATATAAAAAATGTTTCCTTAAATATTATAAAAGACATGTCCAATCTAAACGCTTTACTTAAAAATAAAATTAGTAATGTAACAGTAGGAGATAACTTTAATAACGGTTTATGTAAAATCGAAACAAAAATATAAAGAAAAAATGACAAACATTATTTATTGTATTAAGTTATGATCATCCAACTGTTTACTATGGCCAAAACAGAAAATTCGAATTAGAAAGGGTCCCATAACTATAACTCCAACAACCATATAATGACAAGATTATCTAAACATGGGATTGGGATGAAACATAATTTTATTTTTAATAAAGAAGAAATAAAAACAATATTGTAAGCGTACTTGGACGAAGGTTGTACAATAACCCATGCTTGTCCAAAAGACCGGTATTACCTCTATTTACAGACTGATTTTGATAAATTAAGTAGAATTTATAGGATTGTTACACAGTTTATTATGTAAGGTTGCATGTTCGAATCCCGTTCGTGACACTAAATTTTCATCTCAACCGAGACCTTACATAAAAAGAATACTTAACTGAAATAAATATGGTCAATCAAACCACTATACATAAATGGATTAATAGTTAAGCAGTGCTATCTATTACCGTTGTGTTTAATGTTTAAAACGTGTAGAATGCTGTTTAGTTTAAAACAAATTGACTTTTGATGTGTTTTATATTGTTATTTTTATCGATAACTTCTTAAGTGTAAGTTGAATACAATTATTACCTCTACGTTTCGAAATTAGCCTAATTTTGGAAAAAAAATTGTTTTTAGAGCCCAAAGCTTAGACACCATACCCAATAATTCCACAGACCAGAATATAAACACTTAAAACTCTAAAGTATCATCTACTGTGTGAGTTGATGGGCTATTTGCGAAAACGACGCCATGCGTCCTATTTGAAGTAGCTTTCCAACAGGCTTCCTTAGTCGGTGAAATAGATAATTACTAACATCCGCGAGAAGTCTGTTGATCGGAAGGGGCAAATGAGACGTGAAAGGGGGCGGGGACTCGGGGGTGAAAAGGGTAGGAAAAAAACGGCTTTAAAACTCGGGGGAGGGCGACACCGCCATCTTTCCAACTTCTTTTATCTCCTCTTTTAGATACAAAGTTTGTTTAAGTGGCCCAACTTTTAGCTGGCGGGAAGCGAAAAAAATGTTAATTAAAAGGGTCTCCTCTCCGCTCGTTTATCGCCACCGGCTATTATTGTCTTTTAACTGATTCAGAAGAGACTGACAAGATAATCAGAACGTCCAAAAATTTCAGTTTAAAACATGAAAGGGGCTTTTTGTAAAAAGATGGTTGTACTCACAGATTTTTTGTTTGAAACAATCAGGTTTTCAAGCACTAAAGGCTCATCATCAGATTGAAGGAGTAGAAGCCCGACCACCTCCAAAGCGACAATGTTTACATCCATAAAAAAACCGTCCACCTGGTTTTTGAAAAAAAAAGACCAACTTTGGAAATGCACATTTTCTCAGCCTTTTAAGTAACAGATAGTAGCTAGGTCTCATTTTTTTAAAGAAAATTTTACAAAGAACAAATGGCTTTTTAAATATTTTCCTAACTTCAGGTATTTAATAGTAAATTCAAAAATTGGGGAATATGTTAATTTGTGCACTTTTTTCCGAAAACTTCTAATTTAGCTTCGAGCGACGCCCTTTAGCAACCGACAGGAAATTTTAATAAACTTCCAAAACTTCCAACTGGTCACCTTCCACCTTTCCCAATTTCTTAACTTACCCTTAGTTAGATTTATTATAGAAATTATTATTTTTTTTATCTTAAACTAAGCACAGACGAAGACAACAGAAAAACCTTCCAAAACTGATATTCTTTATTTATTTGCAAGTTATGAATTCGGGGTTCCTGCTCTCCCTCTTAATTGTAATGACATAAAACTCATTTAAAAAAATAATAAACGTCTTTCTTTCAAATTCACCTTGTCCCTGATCTTTTAAATTGACTTTAAATTAAAGAAATGAAAGTGTTCAAAATTTAAAATTGATTCAACCGAATTTGCGTAAACACAGAAATTGGTACATGTAAATGAGTCATCAATAAGAAATCGGGCCCAAGTGTAATAGATCGTTTAAGCTGAAAACTAAAGTGGATTTTCACTTTCTAAATAGCTTCAAACAATTCTGGACTTGATTAATACTTACACACAGGCCGATATTGCAAAGTTGTATGCTTTACCTTGCTCATGACTTTCCTCTAGAGGAGATTTCACTAACAAGTAACTTCTCGGCCTTTATTTCTAATTCGAACTTTAAAATTAACATCAATATAAATGACAAAGCAATTAAGCTTAATATTTATTTTATTTATTATTTAATTATTTTTATCTTACGGCACGATATTTCACAGACGAAAAAAATATTTTAAACAACGCCCTCTTCGGCTGTTCCGATGTAAAAGTAAAAAAGACATCTAATATTAAAAAACAAAACAAAACAAAAAAAAAGCGTTTTGACAGTTTATAAAAGTGCCCAGTTTCATGGGACACTAAAAGTTATAATTTACAGCATACACTATGAAAGTTTAATTGTTTTTTCTTGTGACGTTATGACTCGTCACAAATGAGCCTATACATTATGTTTATTTTTATTCATTTATTTATCTATACGTTACCTACACTATACATAAATAAACCGACCACTTGGTTTTTGCAGGAAAAAATGGCCAGCTTTGGAAAGTATATTTTCTTCGCCTTTTAAAACCGAGGTCTGCGGTAGATATAATTTTTAGAAAATTTTACACTGAACAAACGGCATTTTTAAACGTTTTCGTAACTTCAGGTATTCATCTGTAAATTCAAAAATTCTGGAACAGGTTAATTTATGCACTTTTTACGAAAACTTCACGACTGAGCTGTGGGCTATGGAGCCAGGAAATTGTCCTATAGCGGCGCTCTTTAGCAATGGATAGAATTTTTGATAATCATTTTAATTGGTCACTTTTCACACTTCCCGATTTTTCAATCGTTTTGGAGTTTTTTCCCGATGGTTCGCAACAGCAAAGGTTCTATAAAACCTCGGGGTGCCGGTATATTTTGAAGAAAAAGCCCATTTGTAAGTATATGCAGGCCGCTGGATTCGAACCCGGGACCGTTACCTAACAGTGACGAGCGCCGTGTCAACCACTAAACCGTTGCGGCCACCGATGCCCCTCGTTTTGGAGTTATTAGGGATTGTTGGGACAAAACCGTATTTTTTTTACGCACTCGTGGACAAAAACGGATCACTCTCTCCCGCTTGTCGTGTAAGCGTAAATTTTGAACCGTCACATTTTCACGCTTTACACAGGGAAGCCTCCGAAGGCAAGGGACCGATATCTTTTTTTTTTTTTTTTTTTACATTTGCATGTAGATGTGTTTCTTTCGTTCCAGCGGATTTTTATATCATTAGAAATGGTTCTTTGTAAATCCGCTGGATATATAGTAGGGTAGGTCTCGACGTGACTAACTTGATCGTTATTCATTATTTAAGTATTTAAGTATAAACAAATATATATACA
>CM077114.1:12760257-12808802 GCA_039619505.1 Cimex hemipterus | reverse complement strand
TCGTTATTCATTATTTAAGTATTTAAGTATAAACAAATATATATACAATTATATTGTCTTAATTTTATTATATTATTATTTTATAAATAGTAATAAAGTCATTATTAATTATATAAGTATTAGAAAAGTATATAGATTATTTAAAATAATAAAACAAAACACTAAAAGTACCTAATTCTTTCTTATTATAAAAACGTTTACTGAACTTTTACTGGGCTGTTTCTGGAATCTATCACCGTGAGAAAATAAATTTTTAAGTACAAATCAATGTATATTCTATAATAAGTAGCTTGTTAAACTTATAAGCGATAATAGCCGTAATTTAAAATTCTGTTTTTAGGTTTTGTGATGGGAGAAAAGGGCATAAGTGTTCTACCTTTGCACGACCAATTATTTTCCAATTTCAACTAAAGTTTATAATAACCTTCCGGGTTCATCATTCATCTTTTGTTGAAGAACCTATTACAGATTGTAAATAAGTCGTTAGAAAAAAGCCACGAGTGATTGTATCGTCGTAAAATTTCCTATTAAAAGTTTTCAAGGAGTGTTCATTTATATCAACATCTTTGATGAAACAATCGGCTATTCAGGTTCAATTCATGGGCCGAGTTGACGGTTTAAGTCGACCGGGTCGAAAGGTCGCATGTGAGCAATTAGACGCGATCTTCGCCAGAGTGAAATGCGAGACGGCTGATAAACCACGTCCAGGAAAGGCCAAGTTTTATGGAAGTCACCAGCGTGGATAATCGGCGTGATGCCCGCCGCGGGAACGGTATCGATCCGTCTTCGATCCCCGGCAATTAATCCGCGTGGGAGGCAGCTCGCTATTTGCGTTATTCAGGGCTTTTGGCCTCGGCTGTAAAAATTCGCATGGCGTTGTGCAATTGAAAAATCTGCCAACAGTGGAAGCCAACTGGGATATTTTTCTTGATTTATTTTTGAAGTTTTATTCAAATCGCGGCTTTGTTCCTTTGTCACCGGCTGAGCGGATCTCATGTCGTCCCGTTCCAAATGTTAGTACATGGAATACGTAAATCCAAAATTGCTCAATTTGCATAGTCACTCTTGTACAAGCCCACATCGAACATATGCAGATACACCAAAATAAATGTCTAATCACTACCTACAATAATTCCGCAACTTACAAAATAGCAGCTCCTCGAACGAGCGTTTTCTGCTAGTACTATATAGTACAATCGCTTGGATTCGTATATCAAATTGGTCAAAACTGGTGCACGAATGAAGATGAATTGGTATTGAGTGATTGTTTGGATTTGCTGATTGTCGTTTCCACTCATTTTCGATTGCGTACCGAAGATGTTTTCGTCTGAGCTTCTCACCATCATTAGTGATAGGCTTGCGACCGAATTACAGGTTCATCACAGTTCAGACCTCATGAATAAATACTACGGTGTAAAATTGACTAGTTTGTCAAGAAATTAATATTAAATAAATATTTATAGGCTGAGTTATTTTATAAAACCAATATC
This sequence comes from Cimex hemipterus, assembly GCA_039619505.1. NCBI lineage: Eukaryota > Metazoa > Arthropoda > Insecta > Hemiptera > Cimicidae > Cimex > Cimex hemipterus. The sequence goes on along the minus strand of CM077114.1, from coordinate 12,807,312 downwards.
AAGGTCATTGTGAAGTCTTGATTAGTGATTGGAAATGCTTCGATGATAGTTAAGCAGGATTTGTTTTATAGTAAGTTAAGTACTATGATACCTTTCCAGACGTTTTAGCTACAGTGTGCGGATTCAAATCTGTTTAAGTTTAACCATGTTATTTCTCATTCTTACAAAATCCATTTGATAGCTTATAATACCGCAAGCAGAACGAAAACATTTTAGGACCTAGAGGGTCTTTTGCGGGACCTCGTGAGACGGGCTTCCCTAGAAGTTGAACACTGAACATGGTGAATATTTAATTAATGACCAGTCTCAGATTGTAATCGTTCTTCATCACATAATACTTATCGAGTGGCTGCTAAATTATTAATCCACGACCTTTAATGGTGGAGAAGGATATCAAAGAAAACAGGTGATGCAGATTAAAACCCTTATTCTAGATGTTCATGGAAATACAGAGACTCGCATGCTTTTGTATAACTGGAGGGTTAAGAACATGTGCCAACTGTTATTGAAAAAATACTTAGAACAATCTTCCTTCATCATATGACAATGAGGACAGCACCTAAAACTATCATTAACATTATTAGAACTAAGATCAAAAATTATTAGGTGAAAAAATGGTGCTGAATTGCACATCTAAACTATATAATTTAGTATGCAAAATAAAGCCACCCTTTTGTGGAACATGTAGAGTAGAGGGCAACGAGGGACGAACGCCTTCGGACGGAAGGGGCTGCTATATCTCTAATACATCCCGAGCCCTTCTGTGGCAAAGGATTCACACTGCCCAGAGTCTAAGGACAAGAAGACAAAAATAAAATGAGGAAACGGTTCACTTTGAACATGAACATTTTTTAAGGAAAGGCCAGCCAGCGCCACTAAAGGGGTGGCTAAAAAGCTGCGCTCCCGATCCATAAGCATGCAGGCAAAGGGCAGCGACGACATCAAGGCTGTAAGGGGAAGGGTTGAGAGTAACCCAGAAACTTGTTAATTCTGAGGTCCCTGAGCGTCCTTTTCTTATGCCATGCATCTTTTTGCCCGTACTACTACACCAGCATACAAAGTGAAATTTCCGGTTCAGCTCCACGAAAGCTTCTCCCAGTACCCGTACTTTTGTGTCTTAAGGTCTGCCACGGCGTCCAACGTAAAACGTATTAAAACTTAAATGATTGCAAAATTGTTTAGAATAAATACTGAAGATTGATTTGTAAATAATTAAAAATTTTGCCCGTCAAATCAAAATACATGCATCAAAATGCATCAGTAAACTTGGATGATTGGATATGAGCGAACTTGTTCATCGTCCAGTATACTTCATAAGGAAATGTTAAAAGTGCTTTACTAATGAACTGATCCTCACATTAAAATTTCAAGTGCCTCCAACATTGAGTTTTACTTTTTCAATTAGAAACCCGTCTCAATGGGGTTGGAGCGGGAAGAAGAATAGCAAGTCATGCTGGGTATCAGTGAACAACCAATTGGTCTTGTTCAAAAAAGAACGTCATAAAAGTCAACTCGGCTTGATAAATACGTATTTCATTGGGGGAATAAATAAGGTGTTGGTTTGAAAGCGATAAATAACATTTAAAAGAGCACTATGCGGGCAAAGAGCGCCTTTCTCTTCGAAATTGATCCAATTAGACGTCACTCTAGAAAGAGCGAAAGGAGTAAATAAATATAACGAATACAATTAGCAAAAAAAATGAAAAATAAAAAAACGAGGGTGTCAAAGAAAAATTCAACAGCCGCTCCTCGAGAAAGGGCGAGGGTTGAAAAATCGTAGGAAGGGCGGCTTTCATTAGGGCCGAGCACGCAATCAAAGATCCTCCGTTTCGAAACTCTTATTAATTTAAAAACAATAATAAAAGAATAATTGAGCAGTGGAGTCTTCTCGCCCACCCCTCTCCGTGGTCCAGGGACTTTAATTGCTTTATAAGATCTCAGTTTTTTAGCGGGTGGGGGTGGCTGAATCTTTATTAAGAGTCGGACTCACAAAAGTAATTGTCGCGATAAAAGCATGCAGATAATTTCAACTGAGTTTAATTGTTTTTTCCCTAAGATTTTTGTTTATTCATTGTTTAAAAATCTCTACAGTTGCTTAAATACTAAATGTAAATAAAACTGTCCTCAACTTGTGCGAAGGGTTGGTTCGATTTTGAAAAAGCAATGATTTGTTCTCATAATAATAAATAAACATAATTAGACAAAAAAAGCCAGGTAACTAATTAAAGTTCATATTAATATAGTGCGAGGATTTGTGCAGTAAGGAATAAGTCATAAAATTATAAGGAATAAGCAGATTTTAACCAATTTAGTGTGTAATAGTCTAATAGTAAGTCTCCAAGTAATAGTGTAATAAGAAACTGATTCTACACCAACGCAGATATAATATGTGTACCCTAGTGAGTGATGAATTTATTAGCGTGAACGTAGAGTGTGAGAGAGTGAATGGTGAAATATTGACTGACATTTAATTAGTTTAGTTATATAATGTGTCAAGTGATGGAGGAATGTCGAATACGTCACTGCCATAACTGAGTGAATGCAATGTAAATAAAAAAGAACGAATGTTAGAATGGGTGTGTCACGATTGCAACATGTTAAATGCAGCGAGCAGACCAGAAAAATGTCTTGCAACGATCAATTTGCAAGTTCATCACTCCTCAGACCACATGGAGGAATTTGATTCTGAATCATGTTTTTGTGTAATTAAATTAAACTATGAAGAAAATTAGGCATAAAACCACGCTAAAATCAAAACACAAAGAAAAGTACAACGGACATCAAAAAATTAAAAGTCTTCTCTCAAGTACATATCAGTTCATTTAGGAACAAGAGATCGCACACAATCACATTTATTCTTTTGTGTGTTTTCCCTCGTTTTTGCCATTTTCAAAAAATTCAAAAGGTGGGGTTGGGATGGGAAGTTGGTGTCTGAGTGGATTGAGGTCACGATAGCTCAAGTGGTAGAGCAGCTGCGTATCTAGCTGAAGGTCGTGGGTTCGAATCCCGCTCGTGTCATTGACTTTTTTATCTCATCTAAAAACCTTAATAATTATATATAACATTAATTTGTCAAACGGACCACAAAATTACTGAATTTGTTTGATAATCTTTGAATATTGGCAGGAACCCCCTTCCCCTTACGATTTAGGAGAATGTTTTTACCAATCACTCACCAATTCACATTCATTTTGGGGAGCACGATTCGAATCAAGAGGAAACAAGAAACTACTAAAAAAAATAAAAATTACAATCGATGGGAACTGAATTTCCGGAAGGATCTATGGCAAGGTTAATTAAAGACGATAGGAGTTTCTGGGATGAACGGCAATAAATATCAGCGAGGACAAGAGAGCATTCCAAGACTGGGGGTATGCAGATATATCAAGACCTCCCCCCGCAAACGAGTATAGCTTATAAAAGGATTCTTTGTAGCAAGACTTTGCAATTCAGATTTCCAATAATTACTTCTCCGGCCTCTATTATAGGGCGACTTTATTCCCACCTAGGGCGTTATTTATCGGATTTTTAAGGTTCAAGGCCTGGTACTTGATACTTGGTGAGTTTTTATAGCCTTCCTTACGGAGCTCCTCTCAGACTTGTGACTGGTAAAAAGTGAATGTCTTTAAAAATAAAACTTTAACATCTGACGATAGTTTGTCAATTGCTAATGACCTGATAGTTCTACAAGCTCTAACCTACAAAAATAAATTCATTGCCCGATGATTGGTACAATTGCAGTTTAAATGAAATTGAGAACGAAGAGTGTTAAAAATTTTTTAGAAAAAAATCTTGTAGCTACCAACCAGCCAAATCACATTCAGTAACTGTCCCTTATAGTTTTAGTGTTTTGTATTTAGGTGGATCAAACAAAGGATCGTTTTTACACAATTGTTTTGGCTTTATTGACGGGAAAATGTATAAATTTGCAATATTTCTATTTAACTGTTATTTTTGTTTGTATGTTCATATATAATTCTATTTTCTTTTTTAAATCGGACAATATCTCCAAACAACTATTTTGTTGACTTTACCGTCACCAGTTATCAAGCACTCTATTCTAAGACAAATAACGTAGGACACGCTATGTTAGAGAGAGCGTGGACATGAGCACTTCAATTATTTTAACGTAACCGTTCCCTCTTACGTTATGCAAAATCTCCCTAACGATCTACCGTATTTCGAATCCCGCTCATGCCATTGGCTTTTTTTTAATCTCAACTAAAAACCTCTTAATTGTACCATAGAGTAAATTTAACTAGTTGTTTCTTCCTCCTCTATTTTTAAAATATTATTTTATTGGGGCGTTTTCGGCAAAAACTCCAAGATACGTGAACTTTTCTGTTTTGTCTTATTTTCTCAAGGGCCGATTGCTTGAACCTAACTTCCCATGATGTCGGGATATAGATAGGGGCTTAATTATCTCAAATGGCTCGATTTTTGTCAATGAACTTGTCTTTGTCTTTATTTGAAATGTTTTTTATTTTTATGCTAAATTCAACGCTGCATGAGGTTTTTAATTTCGAACAACTATTTTTTCGGGGAAAAATCACCAATTTCAACATGCCTTAAACCGAAAAATAATTTATTTATTTATCGTGTTATTTTGATGGTAAATTAATTTCCCCTGTACACCAAAGATCATTTATTTGATTTTAGGGATAACCTATAATAAAATTTGTTTTATTGACGCCTCAGCCTTCAGAGTAACCTCAAAAAGAAAAAAATGATAAGAATTGTTTTAATCCGTTGTTATTCATGGGGTGTAAGGTAAGTTTCAAGACACTTTTTTTGCGATTAGGTTGAGTATTAGTGCTCCAAATTGAAAACCGTTTGCACCATTCAACCATTCAAAATCTGAACATTGACGAATTCTTATCACCTGCCGTTAAGCGCACCTTCCTATCCTGCTAATCCGGAAACATCAAATCTTTTGACTCGTGAGAATCGAGAGAAAAACGAAAAGTTTACTCGTTTCGGAATTTTTCAAAAAAAAAAAAAAAAATAGAGAAGGGGAAGAAGTTAAAACCACAATCTTTCAAAAGTTTTGTGGCATGAAAATGTTTAAGGTGTGATTAACATTATTAGAAATAATGATATTACATATAGGAACATCCATAAAAGAAGGCAAAAAGACATACCTCGTATGATGGATTTTTGTGGAAGTCGCGATTGAGAAAACGCACCATCAATGTAAAAAGCCTACCTTGATTTCAAAATCTGTAATGTCAAGGCCATGGCCAACACACTAAACAAATCTCAATTGGTTGTACTAATTTTAACAAATATTTCAAATGGTGTGTTCCAGTACTGTTAGCGGCAGGTATCGCTCGGGACTGACCTGCCTCAAAAAGAGTCCGGTTTCGTTGGCATGATCGTGTCGAAAGAATCAAACGAAACCGCTGCCAACAATTCGATGCGTTTGTTTTTGGCGAGGGAGAGGGGACGGAAGGGTAAAAACTGAATGTCGGAGCTTTGAACTTTCTGTTTATGAGTGTGCTGACTGGGACGTTTTTAACTCCTTTCTCCGCACTCCCAGATAATGAGAAAGTTTTACTTTGAACATACAACGCACGGTGGGTACGCATTTGATAGATTTTGTTCGACAGCTCATAAGCCTAACTCAATGGGACGTCTGAATTGCAATAGTTCAGAAATCAAATAGAGGTTAGATGTTGAAGATTTCTGTATATGTAGGTATGTCTCTTAACTACCCCCTAACGAAAATGTGATTATTGCCACATTGCTAATGACAAATATCTTTTAAATAATTATAGACGATTTTTTTAAAACCTGAAGTTAACAAAAATGTAAGAAAAATTAATTAAACAATGTCTAACCTTGTATGTTCCAAATTAACATAAAATCGGTTTAGCTATGAATTTGATATTTTATCATCCCCTGTGCTATTTAACGTCACAAAATTAATCACTGAAAATTAGTTAAATTTAGAAATGTAATTGGTTTATTTTAAGATATTTCTACGGCTTGTTATTGTTTAACTTAACGGTAAATGTTGATGCCATAGAAGGTACAGTTTTTGGACCCGTCTTACACTTCTTACTGTATAACTACAACCTTAATTTTACATCTTTACCAATCTTGCATTTAATTAAAATAGCTCTAAACTCTACATGGTTTTGTTTTGTAGATTATACTACCATTATATTTGATGACAAGCTTGAAATTCTCTACATTAAACTTGAATATGACTAAGTCCAATAAAAAAGCCACTTCCCGTCAAAGTGTGGTTAACTAACGTTCATATAATTTCATTGGTACGCTTTTCTTATAACAAATTATCCAAGTTATAAATTAATTTCGTGTTAAGCCATATATGTATGTAGCGGACATAATTTTCCGTAATTATTATTTTAATTAATTAAACTTTGAGCCTAACGCCTTGGTTTAGATGAAAAACTTGTGTCACGAGCGGGATTGGAACTAACGCATTTATAATTTGAATTTAAATAAAAAATCTTATTATACAAAATATGCAATCTAAAATTCAAACTGGTCTTTCTTCGACGTCTCATTTTACTTTTCAAAAGGTTGAAGCAGTAAAATTCGTTATTTTTATTTAGCTATTTTACCGGAAAAATTAAACATGTATGGCGTACAGAAGGGTTAGCTTGATATTCAAATCTCACTGAAAAGCCGAAAATAATTGCTAAAAAATTATTCTTGTTATAATAATAAACTTATACTAAAACTGAATTGAACCCTCGGTATAGTTTTAGGACCTATTCTTACTATACATCAATGATGTCCAAAAAATGTCTAATGCTTTTTTGTCCTCTACAATAACCTTAAACATGATTGAAATTAAATAAAACCAATATCATTAATACATCAAAAAATCAACCAAGTAATTATTAAATAATCCCAAGTTGATAATTTTTCTCACATAATATTGTCACTTTGAATTTTGTACAAAACCAATAAAAAATGTGATTTTGAAAAAATAAATTAAAAAATGCAAATTTTTTTAAATTACATTTATTTGTTATTTACAACTACAAGTGTTGTATTAAGTAAATGGTGAATTTTCATTTGAGGCTCTTGTACGATAAGTTGCTCAGTGGTAAATTTAAATTTTGAAATTAACGTATTACAATTTACAAATAAAATTTGAAAAATAAAATTCACTATCGTAAAAATAGCTTATCTTTCCATATCTTAATTTGTGTTGAAATATGGTATTATTGAACGAGTTATAAAGTTCCTCAATATTACAAAAGGTAATCATTAAAATTATTTTGAAATAAGCAGCCAATATAAATTTAATTCCACTTTTTAACGATTTTTTAGCATAAAACTCACTCATCAACATTTTTACTCTTTCCACTTCTAGATCTATACAAAACTAATAGTTTAAACATAAATTACATTTGAAGGAAAGAGACTTTCTTGTCCAACCGGGCATGTAAAATAACCTACTTCTGTATTGACATAACTCACGGGACGCCCCTTATATTCATAATTTCATACATTAATTCAACATATATTCCACATAGAAAATATTGTCAAATTTAATTTGTATAATTTCAAATTATACTTATAAAATATAAAATCTTATGGATGGTTTGTTTAAAAAGCAAATTGAAGATTATTATTATGATTGCATTACTGTTATTCAAGTTATTATGGAAGGAAGAATAAACATAACATGTCATAATGTACTGTAGGAATATTGTTTTCAAGATATTCGAGTTTACATTGAAATTTTTTTCCGCTTTTCTGTTGTTTGTCTTATTCCCCGTATAACATTTGTCGAATGCAAAACCTATCAATTTTTCAAAATGCCGCGGAAAAAATGTGCTTCATGGAAACGGCCTTGTACGCGTTCACTTTCAATCTCGGCCCGACGTCAGAATAAATGCAAAAAATCAACATGATTTGAACCGTACCGACTGGTTCTGACATGTTCCTGCATCATCTGAAGGGATTAACAATTCGAGCATTTTGTTTGGTTTTCAATTTGTCGGATACACATATCACCGTCAGAGCTCGCGTCAAATCACTAGCCCTTAAGGTCATGCTGTAACGCGCAAAGGAACAAGAGGGAGAAATTTTTGCATAAATGAATGCAAAATAATCCAAATTTGGAATCTTTCTAAGAGACTAAGTTTGCATTTATCATATTTCAAATTTTTTCCCATTATGTTCTGAACCTAAGACCATATGAACTGAGTTCGTTTACTGACGAAAGATAATGAAAAATTTTAAAAATAGTAAATATCACTTACTTCTTACTTCCATGTCCTTCTTAATGAGCTTAATTAAAATTGCAACTAACTAATGCCATGCCTAGACCGGACTAGTGGCCCGACCTGGACCTCTGGAGCCGGTGGATGCCTGGAGGGGCAGCATAAAAATGTCAATTTCAAGGGTGGGGGTTGAAACAAAAGAGGCCAGGTGTGCCCTAATGAGGGGACCGCCTTTGTTTTAAGGCCGGCGAGGGTCGGTGGTCAGATGTGACCAATCTGTGACCGACAAGGTGCGACCTACAATTGTCACCCTTCGGAAAAGATGATTCTTTCAATGACTGCCATTGTTTTACGCGGCGCGGCTGGTATTGAACGAAAACATTCTAACTAAGGTGGTTGACAATGACAGAATAATTGTAATTATCAAAGCCTTTATATTACCTTATGTTAGAGATGTAAATTTTGTTTGTTACATATTTATTCAGTTATTTTTTATGGCTTCTCAAAGATAGCCAGAGGTTCTGAATAATTACACAAGACAGAAGGGGTGGATGTCCTCATTAAATAAAATAAAGGATAGCCACGTTCCTCAAAATGTAGACCCAAACCATCTGTGTACTTGAAATCTTAAATGTTTGGAATAACTTAATTCTATTGTGTACCGACTTATGCCACAATGATGTATACATACTGCATCTGATATACGCTTGTCAACAATATTAGTAAGATGGATTTTTGCATTTTTGCATTGTCAACAAAATGGAACTAGAAAATTTCGAACAGCTATTTTTACCTGACACGCTATAGCAAAATAAAACCTTAAAAATAGGCCTATTAATAACACTACGCATTTCTACGCGAGAAGAACGAAGAACATGGGATTCTATGAACAAATTTCAACTACATATGGACATGAAGCTAAAATTATTCTGAAGGACATCGCCAACAAGGAGAAGAAACTTGCATCGGCAATCAAACAGAGAAGTTGTTTGTTGAAAGGTAGACAACACAGGGCACTCTCAACATGACATACACGAATGGCACAATTACATAGAAGACAAACACTTTGAGCCCTGAACATGATATAAATAAAGATCGAAACTCTGGCACGAAAAAGAAAATGTTTTTCTGAAACGAACATCACACCAGACTGCATCTCACGATTTCTGAATAATTAACTAGAAGGTGCAGATATAATAGGACATGCCCTATTCAATCTCTCTATGTAGCTGTTTTCACTCTAACCACTTTTATATAACTGGGCTGTACATTTTCTTAAGCTATTATACAGTAATAGAGCAAAACATTTAATATTTCGATGACGTTACATCGTTGGTGAAGTGAAGAATGAAAAAGTATGCACTAAAAATTATGGCATGTTAAAAAATATGGTCTAAAATGTGTAATTGTTTAATATGCAAACGACTCCATCCCAACAGGTGTAGAGAGAGAATTTCCTCCTGGTAAGGGTCATTACTTTAAAGCTGTTAAAGCTGAGAACCGTAAAAACAGCGATGTGATTTTAAATTATGAAATTTTTCATCTTTTGCAAATATTTTTATACAAAAAGACATGCATTATTACAAAATCGACCCTTCAGTGAAATCCAACTCAACCTCTTTGCCATACACCCCTGTGTGTCCTCGCATCCTGCACCTGGGAGTCGTGAGCGCCCCGTATTTTTAATTTTATCTTTTTTCTAACCGAGTAGCTGTCTTTTCTTCAAAGCCCAAGTTATAGTATCGTCCGGTAATGGTACAGCGGTATGTAAACTGTGAGATATTGTACCGGTTTCTGAAGACCGGTTTCGCTTCACCACCGGCCAGCTAGCTATCCAATCTTCAACACCCCACATCTTATCGCATCCGTCTCATGTACTTTTCCCCCTTTTGCGAAACGTTCGTATCAATTGATACTGGGGATAGTTTTCCCTTGCCTATAAATTCATTGCGATACCCTTTCGATCGGATAGGAAAAATTGAAGGAAATTAGATTTTTTAAAACAATAAGGCTTATCAAATCTGAAATATTTTTTTTACCTTTTCCTCTTTGTAAAAATATAGTTTTAAGACTTTAAGAAGTAAAATTTTATTGTAGATTGACATTTAAAACATTTAATTTATTACAGTATCTGTATTTGAACTTTCGGCTGAATAATGCATCAGCTCCAAACATCAATTTTTTAATACATTTTATTGGGGAAAATCCGTTAACAATCACAGCAGTTTCATACAAGCAGCATTTTTGAGGGCATCCCTAACACCATCCAGCAGAACCTATGCTACATTGGAAACGTTTCCAAGATGGGAATTAACATTTACGGAGATCAATTTGCACGATATGCACGGGGGCATACAAAATCTCATATCATTACTTGATACTACAATAATAACATGACAAAACAATGTCCACGTCGTTCATATGATCATAAGGAACGCGGTTTAAACAATTGATTTAATTCGAACCAGAAGATTTCAAGATTATCTTTTACACACCATATTTCTATCGTTATATTAGTTTGGGCGTATTGCTATTTTGGTCTTCCTAAGGTACTCAGATAAACGTAAAATATCTTATATTTACAAGAAGTCAACTTTCCGCCTTTAGCAAAGATGTTACGGAGGTTTTAATAACGTAGAACGGTAACGCTAAAATGATTGAAGTGCGCGATTAGATTTTTGTTTCATTTTATATTGATGTTATATGACTTAGAATAGCGCGCTTTGGTTACGGTAAGTTCAAAACGTAGTTTTTTTGCCCCATTAAAAATAATATTGTTGCCTGAAAAGTTTTTCAGCCATAAAGGCAGTTGAAACGAGGACCGAGATGATATTTGAAGTACCAAATTTTCTTCCTTATTGAAGAATGGTCCAGATAACGTTCCTGCCCTTCCCCGAATCCTGAGGATTGCCTCTGAAAACAGATTCCTGGGTCCTCGTTCGATCTTAATGGATCCAACCCTTGAAAATGGAGGGGATTACGAGTTTATTCAATACCATCACGAACAAATAAAAATAAAACTGAAAAAAAAAACAAAAAAAACGTGAAATTGACTAAAACGTGATGAAACAGACAAAATACAGCGACAATCTGACTAAAATCGAAAGCCTAATTTCCCATGATATTGTAAGTTGCGGGGACCCAAGGCGTCAGTCGGCTTAAACGAATATAGGTTTTATTCACACACAACCCGGAATGACATTTGACTCACAATACAGCAACTTTATCTTTTCTTCGATACACAATACAGCAATTTTAAAATACGTCATTTGGCATACAAGGCTAAGAGGTAGGTTCATAATGAGTACGTATATGGTTAACTAACTATAAGACACGAGTTTAGTTTTTCTTAAAAGTGCTAAGGTAACGTAAAAGCTTTCCTTTCCTAAATTTAAGATCCTCTTCGACCTAAACTTCGTTTAAACTGAAATTGCCTCGAATCGTCCTGTTATTGTTTAATTTATACGTTAGTGCTTCTAGTATTATCAGGTCCTCAGCATTTGTTGTCATTGTCGCCAGCAATCAATCATATCAACGGTGAACGGTGCCTTTTATACATGCTTGCCAACTAATACAACCCCCCCCCCAGAAAACCTTGCGTAAGCGGTGAAATCCGTTATTCAAAAAATATTTAAATAGGTTCAACGTTATTTGAAAGATGTTAAATTTTCATTGTCCTTGAAGAAGCAGAAACGTTATGCAAAATATCTCTATTGCTAATGGTGTAATAACGCTATTGGTATAAATTCTCTAAGTTGTTGGCCTAAATGCCATTCTAGATACTTTACCGTTCTATCCGATTGATTATGTTTAATGTCCGTTTTGACGTGATGGTAGGCGGATCGTATGGTCGTCTAATCAGGAATCTCTCCTACTTTAAAGAAGTCAAATGAGGTCCTGCGGGTTGGAGCTTTATAATTATCCTTTAATTACCCCATTCTTTATAGAATGATAAAAACAAATTTCGTTTCTTCAGCTTCCCTTCCGCTTTTATTCCACTCCGGAGAAAGAAACACTTCCTCGCCGGGTGGAAATCGATTAGGTTTTTTCGCCGTAGAAACTTTTTCCCCGACTTAATATTCAGAAAGGGCGTGAAATCGACTAGCAGATGCTAGACATGTAATTGACTTTTTCCCACCTCTGGGTAGTTTATGGTTTTTTTTATTTTTGGAGGTTCGTTAAATATAAGTTTTTTTAACCTGCCTGAAAGTTTTTGAATGTAGACACCACGTTTCGATTTGGTAAACCGCCTCAGTTAACATATTTTTCGTTATCTAAACTTGACCTTTATTTTAATATCAAATTAAAAATAAAATTTTAATGAATCTATTCCAAACACTTTCTCGTTTAGAATAACGCTAACATTATTTCTTCACCCTAACCGAATTAGTTAAAAATTACGACAAAATAAAAGTTTCACGATATATAAGCAAGTTAAGAAAATATGACGAAATACAAAATATGATTTAATCAGTGACAAAGTTGGGCACCGGAAAAAATAGAATATTTCGTTCAAAGCACAGGTGCCTGCCAGGGCAATTTGATGTTTGTCGTCCTAAGAATAATATATATTAGTAGCACTACTGTACATGACACTTTAAAAGAAAAGAAGAGATATAACTAATGAAAGGCCCAACGACCTCTTTTTAGGGTATTTTCGTTTAAAAGAAATATAGGGACAATGTATTCTCTATCTTAGATCTACTGTGAAAAATTTTCAATTTCAAATTTTTCAAATTCATCGCCAGCTCTCAAAATGTTCTTTCTCGTTATTCCTTTCCCTGTCCTTTGGGCAACCAAACTGTTCCAAAGCCCCGTTAGTCAAAGACAAAATATACACGTATTAAATGTAAAATAGTTTATTTTATCTCTGACGCTAAAAACGCATCGGCAGAGGAGCTCTTGCGTATCAACAATACTGTCGGTAGATGGCTCTCGGAGGATCTGACTCGAGGAAAGGTCAACCTCACCCGATTAGGCCTTGTGGGGTTGAAACCCGGGATTACTTTAGGACCAATTTGCGTACGTGTCCGGTATATGGAGAAGTATATGAATGCCACCTGCTTGAACGGTGAAATTCCTTGAGTCCATAAAAGTGCGAAATCTCATATGAGAGAATTGTGTTTGGGTACGGAAGTAAGAATCTGGGTCCCATGTTTCAATTCTTCCCAAACACGGTTGTTTTACTGTGTAGGAACTAACTGAATTTTGCTGCTTACATGTGTTGGTAGTGAATTTATTGGCATGAATGTGTAGTGTGAGAATCCTAACTTAATTAGGCTAGTTATATAATAGGTGTAAGCGTGTTGGAGGAATATCGTGTACTCCACTACCCTAATATGGATGAATGCTATTTAAACAAAAAATAATGTGTTTAATAGCGAGTTAGATTGTGGATGGTAAACTGATTATGTCGGGGACTGATAGGCCCTGGCCGTTAACTCCTGGAGCCCAAACTCGGTGGCTGGACTGAAGTCTGGCCATGGAGTGTCTGGGGTATTTATATAAATCACAAAATCTGGAATCGCCGGTGGGCTGGAGAAGTGTTATATTGTGTGTATGTGTGTGTGTGTGTGTGTGTGTGTGTGTGTGTGTGTGTGTGTGTGTGTGCGTGTGTGTGTGTGTGTGTGTACACAAGTGCAGGTTTGGGCTTATATAAAGCAGTAATAAGTAATTATCAGTTGAAATTTAATCCTTGTAAGATTTAGCCAATTTAACCGAGATGATAAATTATCGCAACCTAAAATCATTGTTCAATACAAAACAAAGTGAATTCAAATCGTAACACGACTATTTATGAATAATTTAAGGTATGGTAATTACTTCAAACGTCTGCTGTAAGATAACTTGAAATTCGAAATACCTAAAACATATTGCAAACAATTTTGATTTCAAAAAAATTAAACCGAAGGACCTCAAAATCTGCGGCACAATGGAAATGAACAACGTGAAATATGGTGTCGCTGGTCATTGGTATTAGCCTTTTTAACCCAGCCATGTCCACAGCATAATGTAATTAATTTAAAAATAATAGAAAACAAGGAATACTGCCGTTATTTTAGACTCCATTTATGTGTATATGGCGAATATGTTCTGGTTATAATTTAATTTAGACAGATTTTAAGAGTAGTTCATTGAACCATCCTCATATGAGCAATTAATTCTCCAAAAAAGCATAAGAAATTTAATTTAATATGGTAATAAAAATATTTTAGTCGAGAAAGTTGATTTTTTTAACTAAACACACCAATTATTTTTATTCCAAATAGTTCAATTGTTAATGCATTGACTGAATTGCAAATGTTTAGCTAAATAGTGAACCCTAAAGAGGGTAGAAAGAATAAAGGCCGAGGCCCGAACTGCATTAGCAATTAAAACATTTGGTATGAAAATGAATGGTGACTTTAGCTAAAAATGGAATAAATAACCAACTTTCGCGATTTAATTAAAAACTGCCTAAACTAAAAAAATTCATACAATTTCAAAAATACGTGTTTAAGTAATAATAGTTGATGAGTGTTTCCAGGTTGCTTTCATTATTTCTCTATGCGTTTCATCCCGGCCGAGGCCATTTTCTGATGGTGGAAGCCCATAAACCTTCGGTAGACAAAAGAATCCCAGAAGTAAAAAGGAGAGCGGGTCCGAGATTAATTCTTGGCCGGCTCGGTTTCAATTAGCACTCGGCTGGAGCGAGAGGCACTGGGCGTAGCCGTGCAAAAAGTCTGCAAAATAAAATAGCCAAGTTCCTCGACCCGCGAAGGTTTATTGCAGTTCATGCTAATTTATTTTACTGTCCTCGGTACGACGGTTATGGTCTATCTGACAGAGGTCGTCCTAGAAAAACCGCCGAGGTGGTCTCCCACTTATTTCGCATGTGGAAACTAATCATGATAATACGGACTAATTAACGTCTAGGTTAATAATTAAGCAAAATAAAAAAATCAATCTTATCAAAAGAGAAATTTTCTGTTCACTGGAACTCCCTCAGTTTAGAACCACTTTTGAACGGAGTTACAAAAACTAAATTATTATGGTCTATCGTATTGAAGTTGGCTTGTTAATATATCCATTAAACATAACCATTATAAGAACAGTGAAAGACAACAGTGGTGCAATTTTCAAATTTTCAACTCCTTTAAAGAAATTGTATTTTTCTCATTTGCCCATTAAATAATAAACTATGATGTAAGCATGCATATTTATTGTACCATTATTTACAGAAATAAATAATAAAAGTATTACAAATCCAATTAAAAACGTTAAGTTTCAAGGATGATGGTGAGGACCAAGATGGTCAGAAAGAAACCCTCGAGTACTACAGACCTTTGACTTATTGTAAAATAATTTTTCTTAGTTGCTTTGATTCCATTCGGGACTTTTCTCGGTCCATCGGAATAATTGGAGCAAAGTTTGATACCTCACCTCCTCGACACAAATACCCTCAATTTTACTCCGATTTGGTAAGATTTGGTCGGCTTAGTTGCTTAGGATTTATATCAATGGGCCAGGTTCGAAGTTTTTCAGAGGCTAGCACCGAGCCAAGTTGTTTTGTCTCGACACAGGTCTCGATGGAAACTTTAATAAAGAATTTTTTCGAAACTGAAGAAATTCCCTTTGTGAATGAATGTTTCATCAAAAGTTTGCTGAATAAATTCGGGGCGGTTTGTTGTTACCTAACCTCACAACGTTCTCATCCCAATTGCGAACCATGTATGATACCTCGGACTCTACCTGGAAAAACGACAGACATGGATGCCCCATACACGACTGTAAGCGCACGATAAGATACGATTTTTCATGCTTAAACGACACTCGACAAACGATCAAACCTCTCACTAACAAACGAAAGAAAACTTTACATTGCCCTTCTGGCCCCCATGCATCCAATCACACCATCCAACCCAACCTAAATCCGAACCCTTTCGTCAAAAACCTGTCATCCACTATATTTTCTAATAATCCCAACGAACGATGGAATGTGGCCCCGCGACAATGTTAACACTTGACATCAGTTTCGTAGGACGGAGTCCACCTCGCTCATCCTATTTGATGTACTAACGGCTCCTATCACAGGTTGGTAGCTGTTCAATCCATACTACTGTTATTATTGTTTATATGTCAATATTATATGTTCTTGTTACGCCTTTACAATGTTAAAAAAATCACATCCGTTTAATGTCTTCATTCCTTCGAAGTAACCAAACGGAGGCTTCTCAACTTGGAAGCTCGACCTTCTCGTGATACAGATTTACGTAGTGAGCCTGTAATGAGCTGATTCTGGACTATTTACATAAAAATCACATGTCCATAGACAAGGATATCACTAACAAATTCTCACAGTACGAGTTCACCCCTCTTCGGGTAGGATTCGACGCCAGTGCGAAAACCAGCTCCCAACCCAAATATCGTTCTTTATGCGGGCCAAAATTACAAGCCTACATTTACCCTCTATTAATTAATTTTCGGCTATCGGTCATAGCTCGAAGTGCTGATATAAAACAGTTGTATTGGCAGATTCTTTTTGCCGACGAACATACGCGATCAGAAAATATTGTGGAGGTTCCAGGAAAATTTCGCTCGTTAACAAGTGAATAACGTGTCAATAGTTTCAGGTGCCGCACTTTGACTATTATTGGTTGGATTATTGAAATATAATGGAGGAGAAAATTTCATAAAAAGGGGAAGGGGTATTTTATTCCATTTACCGCATATGTTTTCAGCATATTTTGATTCTATACGAAAGTACTGCAGTTTTTAAGGATGATCGTTTCTGTATGATATGATCAGTAATGTAAATTAATAGTATGGGTATGCATCCCTGAGTAAAACCATCATAGAGATGACAGTACACAAAGACGAACTGCCTTAATAGTCTTTTAAAAAAACCTTACAATGAGGTAGAAGTGAAGTGGAAGATAATGGAAAAATACCTAGAAACATGGACAGGAGTCCGAGCGACTCGTTCAAAAGTTAGACGTCAAGAAAGAACCCAGAACTACCCAAAACCGAAGGAATAGATTGCTGGCCAATTTGGGTGGGAGTGGGGACTGGTCAGAAAATATTGTTTTCTTGTAAATTGCACTCATAAACGTTTGCAATCAATAAACAAGTCTATGTTTTCATGTAAAATAGTTAAACTCATTATTAACGACTCATTAAAGGGTTTATTACAATCACCAAACAAGATGCAGTGTCACTAGACACAAACAAACATATTTTTTTGGTGACCCCTACGTGATTAACCGAATTAAAGGTGCAAGTTAAAACCCAAGAAGTCAGTTTTAGGTAGAACAATGCACAAAGAAGAAGGATATTCCCATTTGTTTTATTCTACATTGTGTCAGCTTTACTGTAGAAAATTTCACAAGCAGTAAACTAAAGATCAAACTTTATTCAAACTAATAAAACTAACAGAACAGGCTTGGAATTTTCGTAATTATTTCATTCTTTCGTAAGGATTAGACTTTATTTTATTTCAGTAATATTCAACAATTTTTTCTTCATTTGTATATATGTTTATTTTCATTTGTATTATTTCACAGTATTTCTGTTCATAATTCTTATTTGTCGTTCTTTTAGGCTAAGCAATTTATTTCTTTATTAATATAAAATTGTCATGCTTTATTTGTACTTTAGAAACGAAAAAAATTCACAAACGAGGTAAATTGTCATTGGAAGAGAATCACCCCCTCACTACAATAAAATAAAATAAATAAAAATTAAATAAATAGATAAATTACCATCAATTTGTATCCCTGATTTCTCCGGAATGGACAATATTTCAACACAATTCAAGAAGACTAATCGATATTCTTAAATTCTACTAACTGCGATCCAGTGTAACAATAATTAAAGAAATAAACGTTTCTTGAAATAACTACCAATCCGCCTGGCCACACTTAAGCACATATGCAAGGAATTATTGACAAACAATAATAAAAGACAAACTTTCATCTTCCAAACTGAAAGCACTTTCTTATCACTTAACAGGGTTAAAGGATTTAGATGAACCGACTGAACATTGAAAACCCCTATTAGTATTTCTAATAGCTCAAAAGTTAGATACCCAAGCAAAATATAAAACACTAACTTCCCATATCATTCAAAAGGTGGGGTTGAGAGTGTCCGAGCCCCGAGGGGATCGATGCACGATAGCTCAAGTGGCAGAGCAGCGTTCTTTCTAGCCGATGATCGTGAGTTCGAATCCCGCTCATGACACTGACTTTTTTTTGTCAACTAATTACCTTAAGTAATTGATTAATAACATTATTATTATTAATGGATTTTATTTATGAACTATTTGTTGTACTGGAAGACAGAGAAGGGTTTCGAATTACAATGAAGTCTAGTGCCGATGCTTTAAATTCAGAAAAATATGTGGAATTTGAAAGGAAGAACACCACACATTTAATTGTTGTAAGTTTACGATCTTCTATGGTGAAGATTCAACCCTGCAATTCAGTGTAAAAGCACAAACAAAGCAATAAGTGACAAATATATATATATATATATAGCCAGAAAATCGCCAAAAACTCTCTTGATAATTGATGTTACTTGTTGCCTACGTACTTCGGCTTGAAAAATATGCCTTTATGTCTGCTTGGCAGTAGAATTATATTTCAACTCATAATTATACTCCTTAATCATCTTGAAAGTTAATGACTATTAACCATTTACGTTATAAATATGTTTAAATTAATTTAAACATTCGATAACGCACCACACTCATTCAGCTATTTAACATGACTGAGCAATATAGAGAAAGGTTTTTTTAATCTGTGCCCGGTCGGACGAGTTGTTCAAGAAGATACAAATTAATTAAATGTAAATGATACAACCTGTTAAAATACCTTCCGTGTAGAAAATAAAATTTGAAAAAAAGAAAGGAACTTGATTTATGAAGTTAATATATCATTATTACATTCCAAGATTGAATTATAATTAATGTAAAAAATTAACGATGTAGCGATATTTGAGAGGCTGTAAAATAAGCATGAGCTCTAGGAACTCTTTTTATAACTCGAAGCCCCACAGGTTTATGCGCTCAATGGCTTTTACTGCACGCTATATTGCCGAGCATGCTCGGATTTTTACTGCACCTTTGGATTTTTAGCACTTACAGCGATTTACAATTCCTTTTTGACGTCATTTTATTTTTCAACGGGCGTCGAGAGATACATATCGGAAGTATAAATAGAATTAAAAGTGGGGAAAAAAAGAGCCACCGCCGCCGTGAGAGATCGGCTGCCCCCGAATCCTTGTTTTTCCGTCGTAAATCACGATTACTGGTTTAACGTCGGTCAATAAGAATTTATCGCTCTTTTCATTATCCGAGGACGGTCTTAGCCGTCTCTCCCAACGTCTGGCTTGTTGGCACATTTTTTCTGAAATTACCGCGACGAGACGGGAGATTCAATTACGGCTCAATTTGCGAAGGACGACTTCCTAACACGTTTAAGATTTATACAGCTAATATTTGAATAAAGGAACAAATCTTGTATTCAATCACTTTTTAAAAACATTTCTCACTTTTTCAAATAGGAATGGCATAATAAATAAGTGTTAAAGCAAAGTTTGTAGCTTGTCATCTTTTCTTATCATTTTTGCCTTTCCTGCCCAATTGATTAGGATTTGATATACTTATATCTGCGGTGGACAGTTTTGAACTAATTGGTCGGAGGTTGACTAAGGGAAATTGGTCATAATAGTTTGAAGTCAACACCTCGAGTAACCTTTGAGGTGAATTCAGAACTCATCTGGGTAAATTATGAACAATAAAGAAGCAAATGTGCCTCCCTGGGGTATACAAAAAAGAAAGCTAACGGATAAAACATTATCAGGAATTTTGGATTAGTTTGGACTATTAATGTGTGAAAAATAATTGAATGATGTTATGTCATAGAATAAAGGATGTACCTGATCGTCCAGCGAAGCTCCCAGGCACAAATAAATGTAAGTTTATTTTTATGATGTTTTAAGTTTTGTTTGTTTTTACATTATTTAATTAACTTCAAGCGTGATTTTTTTACTTAACTACATATTTTTCTTCGAACAAGTGAACAAACTTTCAATATGTAAATATTGTTATTTGATCTACACGTCCTACGACTATACAGTTGAATCGAGTAATTATTTAAGCAACAATCTTTACTCCACTAAGACAATCTCTTTTCACATATATTTTCATATTTTTTGTGCTAAGTAATTTATTACTAATTGTGAGATAATATTATAAATAAGCTAAACATTAACTTTATTCCTTACAATCATTAGCAAGTTCAGTTGTACTCATTACAAACAAACAAAAAATCTTTTATTGCCCACTGTAGGTTTGTTAATTTACATTAAAAAATGTATCGACATGGTGGTTGCGTAACAACCCCCAACATCCTGGAGTAGGCGATGGTCGATAAGGATTTGTTTTTAATACAGGCCCGATCCCGATGACCAGATGGCCGGACATTAATCAAGATTTCTATCTAAAGCTTTTTATAAATTGACCTTCCGCTCACGATGGCATTGTTCTTTGATTTTTTCCCAATATGCAATTAACGCCATGTTGGCACTTGGTCGCCTGGGGGGATTGTGCCGTCCTTGAAAACGGTACTCGCAATAAGCAAGTTGTATGTAAATTAATTCTTCGAGTTTGAGAAAATATAATATGAAAGTACATGCCAAAATTTATTTTAATGACTCTCTGATGGACATTATTGACATTATGTATAGATCAATATAAAAACTAAAGCATATAGTTGAGATAAAAATTCAATGGCACAAGCGGGATTCGAACCCACGATTTTCTGCTAGAGAAGCCGCTGCTCTACCACTTAAGCTATCGTGACCTCGAACCACTAGGACACCAACTTATTATTTAATCAAGCGGGCTACGAAAGAATTTAATGTATTAGAATGAAGTATACTTCACAAATGCTCTCCATGGCCATTTCATTTGTCGCCGAGAATCCAATCCGATTATACGACATTCGAAAAATGGCAAAAAGGAGGGAAAATTCAAAAAGTGGGGTTGAGATGGGAAGTTGGTGTCCGCGGGGATCGAGGTCACGATAGCACAAGTGGTAGAGAAGCAGCCTACCTAGCCGAAGATCGTGGGTTCGAATCCTGCTGGTGCCATTGACTTTTTTATCACAACTATATACCTTAATTAATTGTAATATATTAATTGGTCAAGAGGGCCACGAAATTAGTGAATTTTATGAAAACTAAACCAAAATATATCTAATTCCAAGGAAAATAATTTCTCGCTAAAAATTAAAGTTCTAAATAATTGGTGTAGGGGATTGTGTCAATATTAACCACCATTATATATATATATATATATATATATATATTATTATTATTATTATTATTATTATTATTATTATTATTATTAAATTAATAAGAAGAGGAGAATTATAAGCGGTGAAAAAAGTGGTTAAAGAATCAAGGGACATAAGGTAATTCGCCGTTCGGAGATTCCACACAGAGATGGTTGTCGGCATACCAGAGAATAAAGCGAGTAAACAGGAACAGGGGAAAAAATAACGATGAGGAAAACTGAAGGAAAAGCCAGAAAATTACAAGAGGGGTTAAGGGAGGAAATGGTTCAACAATCCGTGGGGGGATGTGGTTTTACCAATTGGAAACAACAGGTAAGCGGTCGGCTTCGATTAATCGAATGGAAACAACAATGGGGACTCTGGTCTGGTACATTCGGAAAGGGGCCCTCGTAAGTAACAGTGCGACCAAACATACCGCCCACACAAATTTAACTTTAATTTTATTAACTTTGATTATATTAATAAATCCGATTCCACTAAGACAGAGAAGGTACTCAGAGAAACGCCCGTACTTCTTTCGAGTGACAAGAAGCTCCCAGAAAATTCGAACCACAATCAGTTATTTGTGGGAGCAAAGGCTTCGCCAGGAGTGAAACGGTCCAAGGTTGCAAGGTATGAAGCAGATTGATCTTGCGGTCGAAGAGATAAATATGACTATTTATTATTTCGACCCGGTCAACACTCTATCGGCCAAAGACTTTCCAAAAGAGTCTTTAGTCGAGACTTGTGCTGGGCCACGAAAATGACCCATTTCTGATCGAAACATCACGTTCGATGAAAAAGGGATTCTGTTCGATAACAAGAGGCGTACAGGTCAGTTGGACAAGGATGAAGAGCCAAAATACTTATCGGAATCCAATCTGCACTCCAAAAAGTTTTGTGACAGTGTATGGGTTGGTCACTATAATTTCCATTTAATTGTGAAACAGCTGAGAAATATTACCAAGGAATTGATAAAATGCCCGGGATACTGCAATGTCTTTCTCCAGCATGTTAAACAGCAAGAGGCCGATTCTTTTTCACGATAAGGCCAAGCCACATGTCGCTATGCCATCCCTGCGGGTACAAAGGACTTAGGATAATTTATCAAGGTAAAAATTCAGCAAGCATTCTCTTGTTTTTCCAATGCTACTCCAATACACCCTTTACAATTTTCGTTCAACAAATGTATTGTTTCTATTAATTTCAAAGGTGCGGCGAAAGGAATGTAAATAGTTGAACTTTTTCGAACCCGACAAGCTTTTATTCTCGTGCATCAGAGATGTAAACAAGGAGAAAAAGTTCGGCCATTCTTTGAAATACCCAGAAAATATATTTATATTAATTTTGGACAGTTTGGGTTTATCAGACTGATAATATGCTTAACTTCCCAGTCATAACTGATGAACTGCAAGCTTTGCCCAAGAAAATTTTATAAAACGAAGTGAGCCGGCTGTCAATTCTCTGGTTTTTCTTAGTAATCCCCATTCAAACAATACCTAAGAAAGACTTGTAATCCTCTTCAATCTTGTCCAACCGAGAGAAATAAAGAGCGACATATTTCTGCATCCTCTGAACAGCTGCATTTAATTTTACTAATGACATTTTCAATCAGTGCGGTTATACTACTATAAATTGTTAAATCAATTGAAGGAATTTAATAAAGTTGGTCTTTTAAGTGAGAGAAGAGAACGAAAGATAATTAAAATTAAGAATACTTCGTTAGAAAGTAATTATGCTAAATAAATACTAGATGGTTTTAATTTTTTATCGTTGTAACTTTCGGTAGGCTGTACGCGAAAAAAGAAAAAATACAGCTTACTTTACCTATTAAATATTCAAATTAAATTTATTTTGAGTATTGCACTTAAAACACCTAGAATACAGATTTATTGGAATAACCTTTAAGATAGGAAGCTGGGAGCAGGAAACTGGATACGACTTAAAATATTTTTTAACTAGTCGAACTTGACATCGAAGGAAAAAATGAGGCGACATGTTCTGGCAAGCCTACAGGCTAGAACAATGCCGACCATGTTCAAATAATAACCATCCGGACAATAAATAAAACTAAATCCTTGCCCGGAGGACAGTTAAATATGTGTAAATATAAAATTAAAAAGAAACAGGCGAATTATGAGCGGTGAAAGAAGATAAGAATGCACCAAAATGAGGTTAACTCACCGTCCGGCGATTCCACATAGAGATTCTTCTGTTTCCGGTTCTGGAGCTGGCACTCGCGTGGTTTTCAGCACAACAAAGGGTGAAACGGGTAAAGAGGAATAAGAAGCGAAAAGAGAAGGGTGAATAAAAGAGAAGAAAATGTCGGAAAATTAAAGTCGGAAAACCACATACGCGTCGCATGGCGAGATCGGTTCAACTGGCCGGTAGGAGATGCAGTTTTACCAACTTAAAAATTTTCTATTAACCCAAATCAAATATCAGCCTTTTTCATTGAGATGGGGCCCCACGATATTAACATTGTGACCGAACAATTGGATTATTTCAATAATTTATAAAAAAATTAAATTAATACGCTGGTGCAAAAATAATGCGGGTTTTGAAAAGGCAGGTAAAATATTTTTAATTTTTACAAAATAAAGAAAATTTATTCAAAATATTTTCCATCAGAACCAATTACATCTTTGCCAGCAGGTAACAAGTAATAACATTTTTTATTTCTATTCTCGACAAAATCTTGGAAGGTGTTTTCATCTTTACAGCATTCTCTTAAAGATTTTATCTCTAAAGAGGTGATCAAAATGCCTAAAATAATGGAAGTCTGTAGGCGAAAGTTCGGTTGAATATCAAGGATGCTAATGATGGTCATCATGATGATGATATCTTATTGGTCTGGAGTTTTAGGGAAGAAGAATCGGCCTCTTACGGTTTACCAATGCTGGACAAAGACGTCACGTTTTTTTCAATTTCTTGGCAATATTTCACTGCTGGAATAAGTTCACCACAATTTCCGAAATTATAGTGAACAACACCAGTAGTGTACCACCAAAGGGTCACTATGCTTTTTAGTGTACAAATTTGGTTTGGGTAAGTGTTTTGACGCCACACCATGTCCAATCCTGACCTGTGCATCTCCTGTTATCGTACAGTATCCATTTCTCATCGTCATGATTCAATCAAGAAATGGTAATTTTTGTGGCGCTACAGAAGAGATGTGCAAATTTTAAAGCTTCGATTTTGCTGGGCTACGGTTTGTTCGTGCCGTAACCATTTGCCGAACTTCTTTACTTTACCAATTTGCTCTAGATGGGTAACAACAGTGGAGTGGTCTACATTAAGCTCTTTCGCAATTTCCTCAAGAAACTGTCTGATCGTCGTTCGCAGGGGAAAACCCACCAGGGGACCCTTCCTGTCTTCGAAATAGAAATCTCTGAAATCATGGCTGCACTATGCATTCGCTAATGTTTCCCTATGCCCGAACTGTACTGATGGTTTGGATCACACTTCGCCCAAGTTTAAATTCTTACAAATAAATTTGATGAAAACTTAGCTTGGCCATACTTAATTTTCACTCAATTTAATATAATCTGTTTTGTATTAAAGATAACAGTTAAAGAGTATCTACTACATTCCACAAATTAGATAAGCGCCTGCAAAAATAAAATAAAATTTCAAAACCTGCATTAATTTTGCAGCAATCCAACATTAGTCTTTTAACCTAAACTATAAAATTGCAGCAAATAAAATATTCTTTAATTTTCCTGTTATCCACATAAATATGCAAATATGTGAGGGGCCTGGCTGTATATTTCACTAACAACTAAACTAACAAACCATTTAACAAAAAATACAAATAATGTAATATATAAGTTTACTCATTTACTAGGTAATGGCACTGTACTCTTCAAGCTTTTCATCGAGTACGGAAAGATGGCTTGCTGCGGAAACTCGGAGGGATTATTTTATCAGCTTACCATATCCCTAAAATTCCATTTTAGAAAAAAATACTTCCATGTATTTTAAAGGCCTAAATATTTTATATCTGTCATATTTTCCGGCTTTCCCAAGGAAGCATACTTACTACCTTACTTTTCACTATCTGCACATGATTTTCCAATATCTTGTGGAATGTCCTCAACGGTTTAAGGAATAAATCTATCTTCTTATTTATTGCATTCTACTGTTTAGCTTATTCACACTATTTTCTCATATTTAATAATATATTAATCAATGTGGAGAATATTCTATACAGATAATAAATGTCTTCAGGGAAAAAAAAGATTGTTTGTTAATACCTCTCTTCAGTCTATGAAGTAAAGATGAGGCGACGCTATTTTTAGTAGAAAAATTTTACTTGACCAATATCAAATAAAATTAAAAGAAACAATACATAAAACAAAATAACACTGTACTTCATTAATTTATTTATGTGGTTAGGAACTTCCATGGATACTGAGGTCAATCTTTTCTTCCATATACCTTATTATCCAATCCTATTTTACAAACTGATGGCTCCAAGTAATCCAAATACCTGATAATACCTGTCAATTTTTTTTCTGGCGTTCCCCTGACAAATACACTTGCTCCCTTACTGCTTCCACCCAATGTAATCCACTGCATTACCTTCCTCACACACATACATATGTGATGCTCTAACCTTTCCACCAATATTGACCTTGTTACAGCGACCAGCCCCTACAGACCATGCATCGGACCCATGGTGCCGGCAATGTAGAATCAAATTAAACCAACAAAAATTCAACAAAATTTTGCACTTCATGTGTCTGAGCCATATGTGCAGTTCGAATGTTTAGTTGAAACGAACTGACAACTTCAAATATAAAATGCTAAAGCGACTAATGGATAAACGTTTTAAATGACACTACCGAAAAGAAAACTTTGGTTGTATAACAGAAAATCGTTAAAAAAATAGTTGAGGTTATGTAGTTCAAGCTAAGGAATTTTCAGGGTTTTCATCGAGTA
The DNA here is from genome assembly GCA_039619505.1 of Cimex hemipterus. Lineage (NCBI taxonomy): Eukaryota > Metazoa > Arthropoda > Insecta > Hemiptera > Cimicidae > Cimex > Cimex hemipterus. The sequence continues at coordinate 12,780,842 of CM077114.1, read as the reverse complement.
TGAAACGGTGGCTTGCTGTGGTAGCTCAGGCGGATTCTTTCATCCAGAAGTCTTATTCTCAAATTCAATTTTAGAAACCAGACTTACTGCATCTGAATAAGACACACATTTGGAGCTAGCATATTCGATTTAAACGAACTGTCTACAACGCCAAATATAAAATGCTGAGGTATTTGGCAAAAGATCCAATCAGACATTACCAAATAAAAGTTTCTCGATGTTTTGGTCTATGGAATTTCTCTTCAGATAGCAAAAATCTGAAACATCAGAACGTTAAAACATCTAGGAAAGAGAGACCAAAAATATCGGAAACGACGAAACTAATAGTCATCTCTTAGCACACCCAAGAGAAATATTACAGGAAAAGATTATTCACTGCTCTCATCTTCATTTTGTATGTATGGTCTTAAACTGCAAACTAAGCACCCTACTAAAATCCAGTACCTCCGATCCATATTATCTTATATCTTACGTACCATAATTACTGGTCTTTCTATGTCAACATAGAAAGAAGTAGTACCAACGCAGCAAAGAAATGCCACACTTACCGAACACATTCGGATATTTGACTGGTTTTGAGGATTATTCATGTAATAACGTCCTTCGTGCATTTCTGTCTGGAACATATGATGTACCGAAAGAAATGTTCGTGGTGGTAAGAGTAGAATAATGAAATATGAAAATGTATAACACAATCTAAGATAAGACGTGAAGTCTGGGGGTGTGGATTGCATGATTAAAGTGAATGAATAGGAATAAGGTATTTATTAGCGAGAATTCTATTGAATTGAATGGTCAATTTGATCGGAGTTCCTTGTAAGATCAGTTGTAAAATTAAGATATTAAATTATTTTAAAAAAGTGTGAACTTCTAAATTGATTCAAAAATTCAATTGGTAAAAACCTTTTAAAAGAAAACAATGTTTTATTTCCATCTGGCTAAGAAAGGTCAGATTTGGCCGTATTCAACTGAATATTTTTATCATTCACATTTATCATTGAATTTTTTAAATGTTTCTGCCAGTATAAGTAGATTTTACAGAAATTAGAAGTATTTTTTTTTATATTTATTTGGTAACTTTATTAGTTACTGCTAGTGAATTTTCTATAGGCGGTTTTTATTGAATGCCTATTGTATTGTCCTTTTAAAATTTGTAGATTTTTTGCGGTATAAAAAAATAAAATCTGATAAAATATGTTAACTATCGACATACATAGAACGGTTTTGTATACTTATTGATAAAACAAAAACATTAATAGATGAATGGAAAATCAGCAGGGCACGAGACGGGAATTAAAGCCGGCGAGGCGATGGTGGAAACGGTGAACCAATACCCGCTCTGCTAGCCTCGTCTTCATCATCTAAATCCCAACTATTTTGAAATGCTAATAAAAAAATTGAAAATTTTCCATATTTTTTTATTGAAGCTCACAGTCTCAAAAAGCATTCTTTATTTCTTAAATGAACTACCTTTCACACAAATCCCGTCCTCTTCATCTCAAACAGTTTAAGTTTTCATTTTATGGTCCGTTAAATTTTAAACGTTTATTTAAAAAGGTTTTAAAAAAAAGAATCATACTTTGCATAAAAACATATTATAAGCTTTTAGTCAGAATCGTTTAGTCTTCGTCTTGACACCTAAGGAGACAGAAACCGGTCCGTTGTGGACACAATTCAACAGGATTACCCTTCTTTTTTCACATTAATTCTCATATTTATTTGCCGAGTAAAATTTTATATAAACGTCCAGGGATATTCCCATGATCCGAGAGTGGGTGAACTCTGACAAATATTGGTCGGCGATTAAAAGTTATCGTATTGTTTGGATTATATGGGTTATAAGATATATTTGTCACCGGTCTACGACATTAAACATGTGAAGGTAGATTTCTGAATTCAGGTCACCTTGGGGTACCAAGTCTAGTTATTTATGTCCCAGGATGAACAAAACGACAATTGATACAAAGGTCATGTTTAAAACCATGAAGGTATGTATTTTAATTAGTATTTTATTTGTAATTTTTTGAAACCTAATGAATTTGAAATATTAAAATTGTCTTAAATAAAATCATTGCAAATTTTTATACATAAAGTTAAGAACGACTGACGTACAGCGTGGTTTTTTAATTATAAATTTTGTCTATAAAAGTTCTTTGATTGGAAATTTTCTTTGTAATTGATTAATGTGAAGCCGTGAAGATGTGTTTGTTTTGTTTTTTTGCAAACCCATAAAGCACCTTATTTTTTGGAATTAAGCCGTCACGTTATTCTACAATAAGTCCTTCACGGCCTTTCTAATACCCCATAGCTTATAGAAGTAATGTGCGCAAAGGAACGTTATTTTCTTTGGTTTTTTCAAAACACAACCATAAAATATACCATAAAATATAAAATTGATTAAGTTCTTTTAATTGCAAGCTATTCAAATGGTTTGAAATATTGTATTTCATGTATTTGTAACGAATAAGTTTTTGGGCTCTTGTCGAACATAGAGGAAGGAATCTCCACCAAATGACAAATTTGGTCCCTAAACAAGGATCCTTTTCTAATGTTTACGCTTTTTCCTCTCTCTATACTCAAACATAATGTAAGTTTATAAATGTAGAAGATGAATAATCATTCCGCATTAAAGTTTAGATTTAAAGCATACGAAAGTAACAAGTGTTAAAATTTTTTTAAATTATATAGTAAATGAAAGTTTATTACATTTTCCAGTCAGGGCTTTGTTCCTTATATAATCCACAACATTTTAACCGTGTACAACAAAAAAGGACGAAATATAATCAGGTATATTCTGTGCAAATATACAACATGAGCATCAAACTCTGCAACATTGGCTAATCGACATTTTCACTATTAAAATAAATTACCAAAAAATTAGGGAGTGCTCAGCAATTGAAAACATTTTGAAAAACTATCAATACAATTTTGTTGTATACAGATGGCTCAAAAATCAGTTAAGAAACTCAAATATATTTTGAAGAAGCAAACATCAAACATATTGGGGAAGCACACGTACTTCCAACCGAAATAAATGTCAAAAATCCATTAAACATAAAACTTAAAAGGACACACTCAATATAGTTAATTCAATCCAAAATCTCCAAAACCTGACAATTACTTGCGTTCTAGGGTACAAAGAACTCTGGGTAATCACCACCAATTATTAGGTGAGAACCTGTGATTGCGATAATAAGATTAAATTATAATTCCACATCACAGAATTCATAAAAAAACAAAACGAGAAATGGGGGACTTCAGAGGCACCAAACAGCCATGACTGAACCAATCCATTGCTACAATTTTACAGGGTGTCAGAGGAGTGGTGAGGTTACAGGTCACTGTATTTCAAACACCTATACAAGTTGAATAGAATGATGCCCCCATTTGTAGGTTATGCAAAGAGGAGCCAGTAGACAAACTGGCCACGTTAGGATCTGCAAACAGTCTTCAAGCCTAGAAACTATAATTAATTACCACGTTCAAACAGGCTCCATCATCAACTAATGGTTCAACATCAAGCAAAAGAGACCCACTTTTAGGTCACTCATTCCTTCTTAACTAACCAAATCTAATAATTTTTTCAATATATAGTCAAATGAACTGTTTTGTATTTCAATGCCTAGGCGGTTACATTTCCTTTCGTTCCATAGCTTTATGATCACGGAAAGATCTTTTGCAACACACTATAAAGTTATAACAGATAAGAAAGAAGAAAACTAAAACAAAATCAAATCAAATGCAAATATATTGTACACAAATGACCCCAAAACATGTGAAGCATCGGAGTCAGATATATCATGTATAAGCTGAAAACATCAAAAATTAGGTAAATACACCGAAATAGGATATATCAAAACTAGTCCGTGAATGGATCCATAATCTCCAAACTGTGGAGAAAATAGCAACTTAACAATGAGGCCATAACATAGAGGATTTTAAACATCAAAGAAACAGAAGACTGGCCAGAATAGGATAAGCAAACACAGAACCTATAGAATATCAAACATAGACTCCTCCAACTAAGTATGGGTTCACAAAAGACAAAAAAAAAGGATATGGACGAACTCCAGAGGTTCTTGGCACAGTAATAACTATCAACAGGAAGACACAGTGCCCCAGTTACACAGGGCAAAACCAAGGAATACCAAAGTTATATCTTGATTACTGGCACTTGCAAAAACACCTACACACCAGGGTATAATAATGACACCATTTTTAGGTTATAGAAAAAGGAGGGAAAATACTGCTGACCGTATTTTCTTGGTATAAGAAGCAGCCACACAATAGGATATACCCTAGGATACGAACAAGATTCGGCAAAAAGAATTTTAGCATTGACGATGACTTACCGCTTCTTGAAAGAAACATCGAGTCAATTGAATCAAACTAATGACATAGAAAAGGACCATAAACCATAATTTTCCTATGTTTAATGAATACCAAACCGCATAGGGTCTTCTCATCATCATCTTAGCTTTCTACTAACATGTCTCCTATACAGCCTATTGTTATATAGTTCTTGTATTATTATATTTAAAACTGGGCAGAATTTTATAAACAAAAGTAAACTGGTATGTAGACAAAATCAGAACGAATAAGCCGTCGTCCAAAATATTTTAAGGGGGTAGATTGACGCTGAATGACATGACTCTTGAATAATCGGTTGTAGTTAGAAATATTATTTCATAAAGTAAAAAATACTCATACGATGAGATAGCCAAGTAGCCCTAAGTGCATTTGTCAAATCAAAAATGATCGGTGGGCGTAACAAAACCTTCCAAAACCAAGAAAAACGTAACAGCCGAGTAGAAAACCTTAAACAAGATTGCATTGAAAAATCCCCATGGTATCAGACAGCCATGCGGCCTTTTAGGCATTAAATCAAATTCAAAAAACACCGGTGATATTATCGAAACTTGAGAAAAAATAAAAGTCGATTAAAAAATATTAAACAAGGGCGCACTGAGAAATCCCCATAAGGTTGCACAGCCAAGAGCCCCAAAAACATTAATAATATTCCAAAAAGCAGGCGGATGTATAAAAAACCACCAAAACGTTGATAAACATAATATCTAAGTAGAAAATTGAAAAATCCTCGTAAGATAGCCAAACGGCCCTAAAAGTAATTAGTCAAATCTATAATTATCACTGAAAGTAACCAAAACTTCAAAAACCTGGGGAAAATATAAAAGGCTAGTAGAACACTTTAAGCAATGTTATGCAGTAAAATCCTGATACGATGAGATAGCCAAGTGGTCCTAAACGAATAGGACAAATCCAAAATAATCGGTAAATGGGTCCTAAACCGCCAAAAAAATATAACATAACAGCCGAGTAGAAAATAAACCATTTTACGAGGAGAATCATATGCTTCCTAGTAACCCATAATCATCATCCATATTTTACGAATAAAAAGTAAAAAAAAATTCTCGAAATAGCACTGTTAGTCAAAGTTAACATTTTATTGAAACTACTTATAAAATATTTCGGGCCAATGATGTACCAATAAATAGTTTATCCAACAGAGCTTTTGATCCTTTTTTAAGGATTTTCAAACAGCCATAAAAAAGAGTGATTTTTTTATTCTCAGATGATCAATGCGCAATAAAAAAATTAATACCAATGAAACCGAAATCCCCAATGTTATAGGGTACAGTCAAAATTCACAAGGTAAACAAACCTATCAGACCAGCAGTGCCCTTTTATAATTCCCTATGTTAAAAAAAAGGATCCAACTCCACACTCACCCCATCATTAATAATTTCTATTAATTTGCGGAGCTTTTGTGTTTAAAATCGTAGGAAAAATCAATAATATCAACAGTAAATAATCAACAATTCTAATTTAAATCTATATTTACGTAGTTCTGGTTGTGATAATAATTATGCAATTTCTACACTGAACAAACAGAGAAGGTAAACGTTTAAGTTGAATTTAAGTTTTAAAAATCTCATTAAATAAAAATATACTTGGCAAGGCAGGAGGAAAACTAGAGTGATGGAAAACCGCTCAACAATTGCTACACAAAAATAAAAATATTATATGCTAAATGAATGATACGTTCTTGTTATAGAAGTAGTTAAATTATTGGCCAATTTCCTTGTTCTTGTAAGATTTAGGGACTTAATATTTTCTATTAGTTGCATTAATAATATTCAAGAACAGCAAAGAGCGAAGAGTTTTTCATACAAACTGTCCGCAGGCACCGATTTCAATATTTATAACATTAATATGCATAAACACATATGTCGCTATATAAATTTTAATTTTTCGTTATTTTGGACGGATATAGTTTGAGATGGTGGAAGGTTTTTTTTTCTTAAATTATGTGTCGATTTAAAAGAGTTCACGCGATCTGTAAAACACGACGAATGTGAAGCCGGCGGTACGTTTGTGAACATCGATGCCCGCGCGATGACAGTCCAGATTGTGTTTAGACCTTGTAACTTTTGTTTCCGAATTCCATTCCCTTGAAAATAGAACTGTGAATTCCTGCGAGGTGGATTACATATTTTCCATCAGGTTTCAGAGAAGTATCGTAAAATGGTAAAAAAAAGTAAGGGCTCAACGAGCAATTTATATCGTGAATAGTGTATGGCTTGTTATGCTTATCAAAACAATATCATTTTATTCTATTTATCGTATATTTTTGACATGTGTCTTTTACTGTTTACTTATGTATTTGTATGTGTAATGTATTTTAAGAAAAATAACGGACAATTTTTTGTTTATACGAAAAAAATTTGACTTACTTTTCAGATGAGTAGATAATACAAATATTCAAGTTCAATTCACTATAGATAGAGAGAAGTAGTGTAACTCTTCAGTATTAAAATAGCAGGAATCTTGGCCGAATTCATCCGAGGGGGAGGCAAAAGCCGCACGAAACACTCTCAAAAGTCTTTAAAAATAGTCGATTCGTGCGATTTTAAAAATACAGGCTGGGGACGTACCTTTACGGTTTTATTTCTGTGGGTCCGTCGGACGTGGGGCCAACTCGCGGTCGAGGGACACTAAAAGAGGCGAGTGCATAGAACAGTGCACATTTGCAAGGAAGGAGACTTAGTTGAAGAGAGACGGAGATATGGATGCAGTGGGGGGCGGCGTTGCCGGTCTTGGTGCAGTGGAGGGGTGCATCGCAAGATTCCAACCCCCAGCAAATCACCACTTGCGACAATTACGACCCTGTCGACACCCGTCCAATCGGAAACGGAGCGCTCAATCCGGAGGAGAGGAGGTGAAGAGGAAAAGCTCAAGACGTCCCAAGATGTCCCTACTCTTCCTTCGGGAATCCGTCCTCCGGCAAGGACAGACGCTCTCCGTCTTCAACTTCGAACTTTCTCATCCAGACAATGAAACCATAAGGGCAGATTATAGAAACCCGGCTTGTTTCTAATATTGTATATCTTAACGAAAAAACACATTGCGATCCTAGGCTCTTCTTTAAACCGGTTGGTCAGTTTCTACAAATCTACACAGTACTTTTAACTGAATGCATACACGAGGGGAAAAGCCAGTTTATTATGCTAATAGGTTTGCTATTTTTCGAAGAATAAATTTCGTTCAGTTCGTTGATGTTTTTCATTAAGCAACTTACCTAAACAAATTTGTTTTTTTCGTCAAATAAGAACAAAACAGTACAAGCCTAAACATTGATAACTAGACCCCCACCACTATAGTTGAGTGAAGAATGAAATGTCTTTGGTTTTTGGGGGCTTGTTAACACAATTTTCAAGTTATAAAACTTGCAACGTTTTTTTTAATGAATAACAATGTGGGTCTTTATAATGGATGCTGGGGGATTACTGAGAAGTAAACCATGAGGTGACTGCTACTTCGACCATGAAGGAATTACTGCAACTACTCAATGAATTTGGAATTCCATTAGGCGCCAGGAAAACATAAAATGTTCAGGCCCTAAGAGACTCACAAAAATAAACCATTTATAATTTATTATTGTTTTAGATGCTTATCAACCTACAGCAACTGAAGGTTATGGTGATACGATCTTCTTTCGAGGTCATTTGTAGCAAACAAAATTTTTTGGGATGTTCCGAGCATTCGGTGGTTCATTCCCCAAATTAACACGAGTTACTCTTTTTTTCCTAAACTGGCCCTACTGGCCCTGATTACAATGTAATAAAACCGCGAATATTTTTCTCTCTGTATGACCTATAAAAAAAAAATCTTATCACCCGAAATTTTACCTTTATTATGCTAATAGGTTTGTTATTTTACCAAAAATAAATTTCGCTCGGTTGGGTGAAATTTTTCACTAAGCAACATACCTAAACCAATGTATTTTTCTCGTCAGGTAAGAACAAAATAGTACAAGTCAGAACATTGATAAATAGAGGCACCATTGAAGATAGCGAGAAGCTGTTAACTAACCTAAAAGATTAATATTTTATACCGTAGGCTATGCTTTTTATTGCTTTAAAGAAATAGGTAATTTGAAATTAAAACTTACAATGCTAATTGTACTTCGAAATTAAAAAAGTTAATTTCATATTGAAAAAGGGCCAATTTGTATATTTTCAAATTTCCAATTAAGAACAACGCTGGTCTGGTTGCGATAGAATAATAATACAAATACACAGGAAATACAATAAAATAAAATAAAATCTGACTTACCCATGGCGTGGTCGCGTAGTAGCTCGCTCTGCTCAACTCAGCCCGGACAGAGAACTGCTGCTGGGACTAAGTCCACTCTATTCTTTGGCCAAAGGAGAAATGGAAATTTATCCAAGCTTGTCATACCTAGAGGGTCCTGGGTGCGGCAATTATAATCGCTTACGGGCACAAATAAAATGAAAGGAACTTCTCAGGAAATTTATAAGAAACTACTTGAAGGAAGTATTAAAATTGTAGGCGATATTCAAGGCTAGTGAACCATAAGAACTGTAGGCTGCCAAGCATCATGAGCAAATTAGTTTGACGATGTTAGCTGAACAGAGGCAAAATAGACATGATTCCAATTTGGGGTCGCAATGTCATCAGAAAGAAAATGAGGTTTTTGTTGCGCAAATGCCAGATGGCCTTATCACACGTTTAGTTTTTCAAGAAAGGAGCGACACACCTCCGCTTTTAAGTGGGTCAGTGTTAATCCTTTGGTGTAGAAGCTTCTTATCCACAGACTAAAGAGATTTCTTCGCTTGCCCCTTCCGAGGGGGTGGGCTGACATCAATGCACTGGACCGTGTGCGGCCGCATAGCTATTGGAAATTCGCTCACTCGGGATTGCTCTACTATATAGACATAGGTAACTATGTAAGAAGGTAAATATCTCCCAGCGTGTTGGGGCCTCACCAGCGTCGTAACTGTTGGATACTTTCCATAGTGGTACACTGCCTTCACTTAAAGAAGCCGATAAAGGTACCACTGAACAACAGGCTCTACTTTAACTACGACCTACGGCTCTCGCCACTACCAATCTATTCCTATATAAGCATTAGCCAAGCTTAAAAATTAACACATCAACCGTGACATTTTTAAAAAATTAAATTTTTTGTTCAAGACGATGCCGATGAATTTCGGCCATAGCATTAACACGTGAGAGGGTGCACAAAAGGGCCAAATGCTGGTACAAATGAGACTGAAATGCTAAAATAACTTGGACAAATTCGCAAAATTTTTGTAAATCTTCGAAACCTGAGAAACCGTTAGAAATCTGTGACCTGAAAGGATGCAATTCATGTGATGCTCCGAGAGTTGAAGTATTTGCACTTATTGAGAGGTAAAGTTAATTAATTCTTCGTATTTGGTGATCGTGTCGGGTGCTTCCCTAGATTCCATGCCGTGTTTCATGGGGATGGATGGTTTTTAAAACTAAGGCAAAAAGTAAAAAGTCACCCAAGCCATTAATATCTAGGATCTTAACTGCATTCGTGGAGATTTGATGTATGTTTAAAAATTCCCTGAGATCACTGACCTTTGAAGCAGGTTTGAATTTCATTATTTTTGATACATGTATGGAAGCGACTGTACGTGTATTTTGATATCATTAATGTAACGTATGGTAATCGAGGAGGGGGGCGAAATATGGTGAAGAGTGCGTTTTTTTTTCAAGAAGGTATTAAAATTTTTGGGGCAGCTGTAATGACGCATATGTATATGGAATCATAGAGATGATGTCGGGCAATCGTCAATCTTGCCGCTATATCGAGGCAAGGGAAATTTAGGCAATTTGTAGGGGATGATGGTATTTGGTTATGAAGAGTTGTCTCGTGTACCAGAACCATACCTGCACGATCCTACTTGCGAGAATTCGATAAAATCGCTCTTATGTCGTTCAAGCCGAACTGTATTTCAATGGTTTCAACCCTGTTTGTTTCGGAAAGAGTTATGTTCTATTATCTCGTCCTGAATCTCATTAAATTGGGTCTCGTATATGGACACTGATTCGCAATACGCCCCTAGTAATGTGATTTTATGATCGGTGAATTGTTTTGAAATATCCTTTTGATCCATTGGTAAATTTAATTGGTAATTGGTAAATTTAGGTTTTAAGATCACCTTATCCAAACGTTCAATTTGTTTTAGGTCCTTTGTTAGCCATTTTGAACGATTTTAATGGGGTTTAATTAAGCGAAAAAAGAAATGTGTTTTGCTTTAGGGAGGGTGACAATTTTGAAGAGAAGTATGTAGGTTTATTTTGGAATGAAAGGAAACAAAGAGAAAATAATCTTGGGTTTTCCATGTAAGCTGAGGGATTACTGAGAAGTGAAAAATGAGGTGACTGCTTGTTTGAGCATGAAAGAATTATTGCAACTGGGCTGTGAATTTGGATTATGATTAGGGGCCGGGAAACCAAAAAATGATCAGGAGACGAAAAAAAACAATTATTTGCAGTTTATTATTGTTTTGGATGTTTACGGGCCTATGGGGTGATATTCTATAGAGGTCGTACGGAGCAAACACAATTTTTTGAGCGGTGCTGAGCTTTCGGTGGTTCATTCCAACATCAACAGGGACTGTTTATTAAAAACACAAATTTTACAGTTGCTCTTTATTTGTTAAAAAAGATAACCCCCAAGAAAATATAAAAAAAATAGTTCTCACTAAGAGAACAAAACGGGATTAATAAGGAGAACGCTAGTTTTATATGGAGTGAAAAGGCTGACGCGTCGAAGGAAGGCTTGCATACACCTTTTTAATAAAAGAGCTCGCATGGTCATGTTTGGAGTTACAAATAGCCAGGAAAAACTTTAGACCAAAAATTAATATACGAGCCGTTGATATGAGAGGAGATAGGAAACCAGCAGTAATGTCTTTGCTGGAAATTAATAAGGCCTGGGATTCACGGTTGAGGAGAGAAATAGATTCAGAGATATTGCTTGTAGGACACTACATGAAAAGCTGACTGCCACCAGCATAAAGATGAAATGGGGAAGAAATTAAAACTAATAGACCACGTAGAAACATGGAGAAGCGTAAAGGTCCAAGATTAGAGCCTTGGGGTACTGGGGTACACCGACTGAAATTGACAGAGAAGAGGACAGACTTTGAAGCTTTTACTCTCTGACTTCTGTCACACAGATAGGAAGAATTGAGATAAGAAGCACTAGAAGAAAACCCAAAAAACCTCATTTTCCAAATAAGCAAATTATCATTTAGAGAACCAAATGCATTGAAAAAATCGAGTAGAACAATAACAGTACACCTATTAACACTAATTCCTACTAATCATCATCATTTACTGCCTAATCATTTGAGATCACAATTATGAAATTTTCGAAAGCCAAATCGAATAGGGGATACAAGAGCATGAGAGTCAATAAATAAGAATATTTGTTCAAAGAAAATATTCTTAAATGCTAGCGTTGGAAGAATAGTAATAAGGCGATAGTCATTAGGGTTTAGGTTTAATGCAACTATTAGATGAACTTCATTCCAGGGTAAAGGAAAACAGGATGAGGTGAGGGAGAAGTTCAAACTGTGGGTTATTTTTTTAAAGTCTAAAGGAAGGAAAAATTATGAGTCTCATAGGAATCAGATCGGAACATGTAGTATTATTAATTGAAAGGATACTTTTAGAACATTTTGATGAGTAATATTTGAAAAACCTAAGGACAGTTTACCGTTATCTAGAAGAGTAGGGAATGGAGTTTTAGTTCTGAGAAGAGGGCATGGAAGTAAAAAACAAATTTAATCTATAGCATGAGGCAAAACTGAGAACTGTGAAATATGTTTTTAAGATTAAGTTTTAAAATGTATTTCCAAAGTGACTTAGGAGGTAAATTATGATTGAACAGAGTATGAAGAGCAATTTTCTGTGATTTGCAGTCTAGATTCCTTAGAATTTTGAACCTCGGTAGGTGGAAATGGTGAATTTCAATTTGTTGTACAGTCTGGGGGATAGGTGGAACCTGGGTTAGTGAGAAATCCTGGCTAAATGACAGAATTGTTGTGGTCTCGTCACTCTTTTGGAGGTCAAATCCTGGATAACAGGCAAATCCTGACCTTCTTAGGTGACAGTTACTGTAACCAGACCCCCCCCCCAAGAAAGAAAACTGAGTTAAAAAAGAAAAGTGACCATTATTTTCTGTGTATATATGAGCGGGACTGAGAAGCCTCATTTTGATAACATGCAAGTCAAAAGAATGTTCAAAAATGTGTCTGTTCCATGACAACTGCACCCCGCTCATACAGAAATGCCTGAGCTTAAAAATGTAAAAATCATTTTGTTCCCTATGAATATGACCAACAAGCTGCAACCATTAAGTATGAGCATTATCCATAATTTTAAAATGAATTGTAGAAAACAGGATTTACATTTCCCTGGGCTGTACAAGGAGATTACACCGATGTTTTTCAAGTAAATCTTCTCCAATGTAGTGAGGTTTGTCAGAGCACAGACATCAAGACAGATATTGAAAAGCAAACAATGAACCCTTTTTTCATGCCAAATTGATTGAAGTATAAACTAAATTATTTGGCCATTTATACCTGTCTGACATTTTGACACTCACCAATAAATTTATAGAACATACAATATTGTGTAATTACCATACATGAAAAATAGTGAAATGCTTTTTCTGTTTTCCACTTGAATAAGTGAACAAAAATGATTCCGAATTTGGGTAAATGAAAAACCTCTGTAAATGATAAGAGGGCTTGGTCCTGAGCTTTTTCACTTACCAGGTCCAACTGTATATATTTTTAAGTTGCTAGTTAAAAGGATAGTTTCATTTCCTGAACTTATTCATTTAAAAAAACTAGGTGTGCAAATACCTTTTGCCTCCACTGTAGTGTTTGTTTCAAGGCTAACCACTGTGGATTTTGAAAATTTGCTCCTTATAATAAAACATGGAAGCCAGAAACGGCCGGCATGGACGGCGCTCGTTGTTTCAACGTACATACTACGAGATGTTGCGCAACATGTCTGAACTATTCCATCCGACCTAGGAGATCATAGACTTGCGATTTTTGTCTGCAGGGGGTTGTAGAACAAGCTATTTGTCCCGAATTCGTCCATAGACAATCGGAAAACTATATAGAAATAAATTGGGCGATTTTGTCTACGAGAGAGTATTGATGAATTTTACTTTACACACACTGTAGACTAGCGGATCTGGTCGCGATAGAATGATAATAGAAACAAAGGGAAAATGAAATAAAATAAAAATTGACTTACTCTTAGCATGACCGTATAGTAACTTGACCTGCTCATAGCCTCGGCCGGGAAATAGGACTGCTGCTGGGACAAATTCCACCCTATTCTTTGGCCAGAGGAGAAAATGGAAATGTATACAAGATTGTCCGAACCCGAGGTGACGGCTTCAGAAGGGTCCCGGACGCGGCACTCGCGACACTTTTTTACCTATTCACCGCACAAATGAAATCAAAGAGATTCTCGAAATTAAAAGAGACCAAGTAAAGGAATGAAATTGAAAAAAGTAAAATCGGGGGGGGGGAGCTAATTAGTTCGACGATGGTAGCCGAACGGAGACAAAACGGACAGTGAAAAATGGCGGATTCGAGGAGACGAAAAACGGAGTAGGAAAAGAGGGGAGCGAGGGGTTAAGGAGTAGACTACTCTCCCGGGTGAACATATGATCAAGTTTTTCATCAACTATGTTTTTTATTGTTTTGAAGAAAGGGTTAATTTATAATTAAAAAGTGTTAATTTAAAATTTAAAAACACGTTTTGTTTCCTGTTAATTTCGAAAGGGCCCTCCTCGAATAAAAAGACGGCCTTTTGAATTCGGTTTGTGGACGATGGTCACCTTTGTCTTAAGTTGGTAGACCCGCGTGGCCCGTCAGTCGAACCGATCACGCCATGCGCCGCGCATGTAATTTTCCGGCTGTAATTTTCCGACTTTTCCTTTTATTTTCTTCACCATTCTTTTGGGCTTTTCGTATGTTTCCGCTTCACCCTCCGTTACGCTAATAGTTACGCGAGTGCTCCCTGGAACCCGAAACCGAAGAATCTCTGTGCGGGATCGCCGAACGGTGAGTACACCTTATTTACGACGATTCTTTTATCGTTTTTTAAAAATTCTTTCTACGTTTCTAATTCGCAATATCAGTTCCTCTCGATTTCTTTCTTTTCTTCAAATTTCACTTCAGTCTTCTTAGATGGATGCGGTCGGGTGCATCCGCATTCAAACCAAGAGCAGTGCTTCAAGGTCAGCTCAGAGGTCCAATCAGAGCACTCCATTTCGAACCAATTCCTCCAACCCCCTAGCAACAGCCAACGGTCCTCCAACCCTACTCACTGTATGTTCATTACACTGTCACATCCGTGTAGATAAGACGAGTATTATATTTAAAAAAAATTAAATAACTAGTTTATTGTCGTTCGATCATCTTTTACTACAACGGATAAATAATCTCCCAGATATTATTTAGCTCGAATTTGTGATAATTTTATGCACGTGGTGAAAACATTTTAACGGCCTAACAATACAGACAGAATATGTTGGGTCGGGTTCCTTAGACATTAAACGACCATAACTTAACCTAGTATGCCCTATTCTCAATCTCGCCAGAATTGTTTCTTCCCTTCTTGACTGACGGTAAGATATATTTTACCTTTTAACTTCACTTTTTCTTAGCTATATTCTGCCATTCTATTTCCCAGTTTTTCATGACTACAGCCTTTAAGGTTGCCTTAAAGACTTCTCCTGGTACTCAAAGGCGTTCTACAAATTAATGAATTTCTTTTCCGGTCGGTTCAACGAATTAAGAATTTCTTGTAATCGTGAGTTTGAGGTAAATTGATTCAATTAATTAATCGGCTGATCATCAAAATAATCCATAATTAATTTAATCATGTGATTAATTGATTGAGGGGTTAATTAAAATCTATGTTTACATCCATACCTCTAACAGAAACAAATAAAAATGTAATATAATAAAGGGAACACTAATATAAACAGAAAAAGGTTTCCAGAAATCTTAAAATTTCGTTAGGAGTAATTCATACATTATCAAAAGTAAGAAATAACAAAACGTTCATTTTAGATTCATTAGTTTTCGTGGTCCGCTTGACCAATTAATATCTTGCAATTAATTAAGGTTTTAAGTTGCGATAAAGTCATTGTCACGAGCGGGATTCGAACCCACGATCTCGGCTTGATATGCAGCTGCTCGGTCACTTAAGCTATCGTGACCTGATTGAAAAGGTGGAGTTGAGATGGAAGGTTTGTGTCCGAATGGATCGAGGAGTCTTTTTTATCTCAACTTAAAACTTTAATCAATTGCAAGTTCAACTTAGATTAGTAAACAAATCAAATACGACTAAAATAATATTAATGTTTGTTGTTCTTTTAATTAATTATTCTTTTTATGTAAGGTTTAGGGTGAAGTGAAAAAGTCAGTGTCACTAGCGGGGTTTCAACCAACTATCGTGGTTAGAGCAGCGGTGAGCCGAACGTCGTGGACTCGAATCCCGCTCTTGACACTAAATTTTTCTCCTCAACCAAGACCTTATAAAAAAAAGAATAGTGAATTGAAAGAAATAATATTAAACTTTTACTCATCACAGCCCATAAAACAGAAAAAAATCAATGCAGTATATAATTTGATAAACAAAATTTTAAAAATTAGTGATATTACATTTCATAATAATAATAATAATATAAAACCGTTTACAGCAAATAATTACCCCAAATAAATTGAAAAATTAATTGCGAAACAAAAACTACCCTTAGACTTCTTGTAGTTTCCTTTTAAAACACGTTTAATTGAGAACTACTTCATCTATTGTTTGACTAGCTTTAGCTAATTCTACCTACAATCATGGGATTCTCAATGAGTGGGCTGTCATCAGATGTATCATTAGTGACAGACTTGGGGGTCGGCCTATTTCCGCTTATTGTTCAGGGTGAAACGGGTTACGTGTTCAAGCCTTCATCATTATCGTTATTAAACTGACACGGCAATCTACAAGTAAACAGGTCGTTAACAATAGGTCGCTCTATCTACATTTAAGAGAAAATTATGAAAAATATAACATGTTTCAAATGGGGTAGGGATGATGCCTGGTTTTCGTTCTGTCTTTCCCCGCTTTCAGGCTCTCTTCCTCTTTCTCTGTCTGTTAGTCCGTGTGTTCCTCTCTTTCTCTCTTTCTTTCTCTCTGGCTTTCCTTCCCGCAGATCATCTCTCACTCTCTTTCTATTAATCTCTCACCACTGAAATGATAAAGTATATCCTCCGATGAGTTAAATCTTATGTAGAAGGCCTGTTTGTCCCTATTCCCCCTAATCTTATCCTCTTTGTATCATTCTCTTAGGCCTGTCTGAATCTCCCCTCTACTCTCTCTCTCTCTCTCTCTCTCTCTCTCTCTCTCTCTCTCTCTCTCTCTCTCTCTCTCCCTCTCTCTCTCCCTCCAGTCTTTCTTTTTCTCTCCCCTGATTTGTCTGTGTATTCATTATCTATTATTTTATATTTGAATTTTCATATCTGTATTTATTTATTTCCTGCTGACCCTTTCACACCAACTTTCTTACGATTTCAACCGGTGAAATGTAGAAAACTATTCTCAGATGAATCACCATTATGGTGAAGGTTGAATTCTTGTTTTATTGAATGTGTACATCTCTCTCTCTCTCTCTCCCTCTCTCTCTCTCTCTCTCTCTCTCTCTCTCTCTCTCTCTGTCTCTTTCTCTCTTGCTTTCTTTCTTTCTTTTCCTCTCCCTTATCTTTCAATTTCTTATTTTATTTCGATAGCGTGCGAAACCTGAACTCTGGTGGAGGGACACGTTTTAAGAAGAATATCTCCTTCACTCGAAAAACGGAATTAATATTGTACTATTTGTTCAATCGCCCATTAGGCTATTACATCGGCAGGATAAACCCGAGGATAATCCGACCCCAGCCTTATTGTCTGTTTTCTTTTGCTCGCAATAATTTATGGCCTTGGAAAGAAGGCGTAATGAGCTCGTCTGAATGAGAATACGGCCCAACCACTCCGGTGGCCTTCCCGCCGTCTCATAGACTTACGGGAAAAGTTTAAAAAAATGCACTATACTATTAAAAAGATTGCCCAAACTTGAGTCATCAGGAGTATAACTATACGGGAAATGCCATTAAATTCATTTATAATAATAAGAATGTTTCATGATAGAGGTTGATTGTTTAGGTTATTTGGATTTTAACTTCAATCTTAAATTGTGTCAATTTGGTTAGGTATTTAAGAAGAAACGTCTGTTTAAAGAAAGCAGGGAAATATATTGCCTCTAAATCCTAAGATTAATTCATACAAATATGCCCCTAAAGGCATACCGTGAAACGTGAATCAACGCTTGGCTGGTTAATAAGTCAGCAAAACTATTAGCTATATTTTAAGCATTGACGTTCGGAAAAAAGACAACTAATATTGGTATTGAATATATGAGATGGTTTTATTCTTGTATGAATTGTTCTCTCCTACTTCTTGTAGGTCTATTACCTATGTCCTTTGTCTGTCTGTTTCTTTCTCTATTTACTTTTTCCCTTTTTTCCATCTCCCCCATATTACTCTATACCTTACTCTTTTTGAATATCTTGCTATCTTTCTCCTCGTTAATATTTCTCTCTCTCTCTCTCTCTCTCTCTCTCTCTCTCTCTCTCTCACACACACACAGAGCCTAAACTTTAACTTATACTCGAAAACTCCGAAAATTAAGCACTCCATGACATCAAACAAACTGAAATCCGTTCGATTTTAATAAAACAACATGTAAAATAAAAATTATAACGGTGTAAAAACAATTTGTAAATTGGGGACACGTTCTCTTTTCAGAGGTGAGAGTTGGCTTCAAATCTTCAGATGGACTTAATTTCATATGGAGACGCTCAAAATAATGGTTCGCCCCATGAGAATGGTCCCTCAGGTGGCATTACACGGTGGGTTGATTTTTTCGGGTGGCATATTCTTTGACGGCCTCACCGAAATGGTTATTGTGGTAGGAAGATCTCTAACTTCACAGTGGTACTTTCAAGTCGTAATCGAAGAACACATAGTGCCATTTACTCCCACATCAGTGAGAGTTTCTTGCTAATCCAGGGTAATGCTAAGATCCATATACCTGAAATAGGTTAGAATTAATAGGCTTGGTATATCCAGCTCCAGATTTGAATATAATCGAACACATTTGGGCCCGATCTACGAGACGCGTTTGACGGGAAAACCCTGATTCTAAGTCCATAAGTTCCTCGGGAATTTATCAGAAATCTTTTTCAAGAAGGGACGTGATCCGTGCCAGAGGTGAAATACTCGGTATTAAGGGTACAAAAAGTCTTTTGTTTAAATCTTTATTTGTATTTGAGCTTTTTCTAGAACTGGGTAATGAACGTTTTCATTTTTATTTTTACAACCAAACCTACTTTTCAGTGTCGAAAAGTGAATAAACCGAAATGCATTACAGTTTAAGGTGGTGCTTTAATTTTGTCCCACAGTGTAACTATTTAAACCGACTTATTTTCGATTTGTGTAGTTATTTTGCAAAGCGAGATTTGTATGTAGTAAAATGTCAAGTAGATCCCCTGACCCCACGGGTTTGACTTAGTGAACCGAATGGATAACGGTTGTGATCAGGGCCCTGATCCCCAATAAAGGAGCGCAAGCCATGTGTAAGCCGGGTGTGAATAGCAGCTCAAAACACAATTTCCAGTCGACCAAGGCATTCGCATTCGGATCCATCCACATTTCAGGATTCTTAGAGGGCGTGAATCAACGTTTCCATTGAGAGGGGCCTTATTGTCCAACTGGCAAATGAACGCCGACAACCCATTATTTCTTGGCAATTGCCCTCAATGCGTCCATCTATCAGCCCTAACAACGCACGGATTAGAAGCTTGCCTATTTATAATCACCGTCTATCAATAGAAGGTAACGCGGTCATTTCAGCCCAAAATTATGTCAGACTTTCGGGGCTGGACGGTCTCTGCCTCTTTTATAAAGTTTTGCAACAGTTGTCTCTCTACTTGATTATACATCTGTCTACAATATAGCGCTCGTTATTATTCATTTTATATTTTTCCGAATTTATTTGTTTTTCTTTTAATAAGGTATAAGCTTGTGACCATCTATTATTTTCTTTCATGTTCTAAATGCTAGTCCACTTTAGGTTAAGTATTTCAAAGTTAAACTTGGTTTACAAAACATTAATAAATAAATAAAATAAGGGTGGATAACTACTTTGTCCATTTTGATATAAGGTTTTATAAAAATATAATATTTTTTCGTATTCTGGACAAGAATCATACACACTGCTAATTGTTTTTTGTTCTGTAAAATCCTGGGCAAAACACTACAGCCAGACTTGAGGACACGTTTTATGAGTAAGCTATTACTAGCACTCAATTTGTTATGTGGTGAATGAGAAGGGGTTATAGGGTCTCAGGGCCATCGTATTTTTTGGCGACGTGCTGGTAGTTGGAACGGGTGATTTTGGACAGGGTTTGAGCTTTAGGGTTAGGTGGGTTGAAAGGTTAGAAACTTGAAGAAGCGAAAACGTGTCATTTCTTTGTCGAATGTCAACTTCATTGTGGATAATGAGGTTAGGTACAAAGTAAGGAGTTTGGATAATTCTACTAGGGACTTTCGATTGGAATGCTTGAAAAGGTTAGTTTAGCCATGTCCAATTCTGTTCTATAAGTCTTGGTAATTCAAATCATCTATAGTATTATCGCTTGGGACTTTTGTGAGGATCCAACGTCAGTTTACGTTTTAAAGTATATCCCTAAATATTTAATTAACTTAGATGTAGATGTAGGATAGATCCTTACTGTTGACGTATATACGTGGACAAGGCTGTTTTATGGGTCCATTTTCGTTCATGTCTCTTGAACGTGTTCCAGATGCTCCTGAATATTAGAGCTGGTTTAGGTAGATTGTAGTTACCAGGTGTAAATTGGATATGGGTAGGTTGTAAGGATAGTGTTGGCATGTGTCGGCAGGTCAGAGGTATAAATTGAGTGTAGTATCGGACCAAGAATGCTCCTGGATCGGTTTTGTCTCAGAGAAATCATTACCGAATACAGAATGTACTGCTGGTAGATATATAACATTGTGTAATTGCAAGAAGAAATAGTCAACCTCATTTTTTAATTTTTTTTTTCATATCAATACTAATATATTATATATATATATAT
>CM077114.1:12742254-12759857 GCA_039619505.1 Cimex hemipterus | reverse complement strand
ATATTAGTGAGTATCTATACTCAAGTATAATATACTTGTTGCACAACCTTAGGATGTTGGAAGTCCAATTCGATAACTGACGGTGCCTTTAGTATGAGTTTATACTTTTAAAAGCCTATGAAGTTTCGTGATATCCAAATAAAGTCAATTGATGGGTTTGCTCTGGAAAATCAAGGGAATCCAAACCTCAACAAATGTTTCAACCTTAATCCCGAACTTTGGAGTTTAGAGTATTGGTCGGACAGATCATTGTATGTTGATTGATCACCTTGGTATGTCTGTAGTAGTCAGACACACAGTGAACTCAACCTCGAGAGTGTTGAAGCTTGTCATTAAGGCACAACAATAGTAAGCGGCTTCTTTAAAAGCTGTTCTTAAGTCTAATGGCTTGACTGATGAGGTGTGCCAGAAAAATTCGTATCAGTGAGTGTTGCAGAAATTATTACAGACAAATATAATCCTTTGCGTCAAGACGATGACTACCGGACTCGAGTATAACGTAAGTCTAACTCCAGACTGCCGACACCCAAGATAGGTTATTATCGAGGACTGCCGTTAATTTGTCGTAAAATTCAAAAGCTAAAGATTGCCTTAGGACTGCGAAAAGCGACTTCACTCGCGTATAGCATATACTTTCGTGCGCAGATTTGAGCTTATATAAATCAGTATGGATTAAAAATATATATATGTCCGTGAGAGATAAACATTATTAGTTCTTCGAAACAATAAAAATAACACGTTATCGACGGAAGTGAGAAAGCGCCATATTCGAATCATTCTCACCTGATAAAAGCGAAGAGAATCGTTTCAAAAGTGAACCAGGGAAGGGATTTTATCGAAGACAGCCATCAATATTTCAAAGTAGTCGACAACGTGTTTATCATGGAAATCAGTCGTTTCTCGATCCCCCAACCCTTTATCTTCCCGGTGTGGACAATGACACAGATTCCCCTGCACCGGAAGGTTTTATTAACGTCCTAACTTAACATTCAATAGTTACGATGCAAAAAGTCAAACCTTTGGCAGAGCTTTGCACAGTACAATTTCTTTCATAAATTGATAAATAATCAACGCTTCTTTTGATTATTATTACTGTCAAATTAAGAGCACAAATTGATTGTTGTTTTGCAATTGTACTTTTCATGAAGTTTGGGAATAATTTCGTTTGTCGATCAGCGGGCAACCTACTACAATTATTTTGATTCACTGGTAATTTTTTTTTTTACTTAGAGTGTATAATTAGTGGAATTGGAAGGAACTTTAATAATAGGTCAGACATAGTGACGATCTCAGTTGTTCCAGTCCACATGATGGTGAGGTCCGAATTCCAATATTTTTGAAGAGCTTGCAGCGTTAAAACAATCATAAAACGTTATTCTCGGATTGGCTATTAATCACGCTAGGGTTCGTGCGAGCTCTTCCCGTCTGCGTAAAAAGTAATAAAACCGAGCTGCCCAATAAAACTTGGCGTAGTTTATTGTTTAGGGAGGGTTGGACCGGAAAGGTAAGGGTGGACTCCGCGGCCAGTAGAAAAGAGTAGAAACGTAAAGGGAAAGAAGTATGGGGGTCTATTTATGAACTGCGGTAACAAGCAAAAGCAAAGAGCCCCGGTCACTGACTCTCTGCCTAGAGACGGCTTTGTATGTAAATCTCTCTTCCCCCTTTTCTCTTCTGTATCTTCCTCCTCTTCCCGCTCCCACGATGATCTATTTCTAGTCTGCGAATAAGCCCTTATTTTTCGATCGGAACAAACGCTTTAAGAATTCCGTCGGCCGTAAACATTAGGATAACAGTGGGCGCAAAGTACAAAAAAATGATTGGTGTTCTGAAAATTAAGCTCTGTTCCCACAAAGGAAATGAAGTGTAAAAGTGATGATAGATCATCCTTCTTACAAATTATATTTTTGTCGCAAATAGATTTTTGTAAAATAAAATTTATAAAATTTAAAAGTACCTAATAGTCTAAAACGGCGAAATCTACACTACATAAAACCATAATAATTTTTATTGCACACAAAATTTTAAAAAACTAATTATGTTAGAAAAAGTATCAAGTTACAGAATACTTTAATTTTTTTTAAATTATGTATCAAGAAGACGGCGTTAGGTCCTTTAGTGACTTTTACTATTTTTCGGTTATATCAATTATACTAGATTATACATTTAAAAATAAACCGCATTCGTTTATAAAAATTTGCGACGATATTCAAACATTAAATTTTTCGATATTTTTATTATATTTTCTATTTAATACCCCAGGTTGTAGGTTGTAAGGTTCTTAATTTCTATATAAGATATCAGATTTGAGATTTAAATACAAAGGAAACGCGCTCAATTCCTTTATAAAGCTTTCGAGGATCTTCATTCGGATTTTGGAACTATTTCTAATGATTTAAACGATTAACCAATATAAACAATTAATTACGATATTCGAAATTATCGCTTCAGCCATAATAAAGTTTTCTGTTTTGTTAAGAATTTTTTTTATTTATTTGACGGTAAGTCTTTCTAGTCATTGTACACGGTACAATTTCTTACAAATATGTATAACACAGCGTGCAGCTTTTTTCACCAAATTAACCCTTTTTAATTTGGAATATTTACCTTCAAATTGTCTCTGCTTAACTTTAAATTAACCGTTTCTTTAAAGCAATAAAACTGAGCGGATGGTGTGTAAATTTATAGAATTACTGAACATTGGCGGGTTTTTCAAATATTAAATAACTGAGCTGTTAAAAGAAAGGATATGCAATCACATATGAAAAAAATTCAACTTTTAATTTTAAATGCAACTAATTTTCCGGAGATATTTTTTATAAGAACCAATATGGGCTTCTTTAAGTCCAGAGATTTATATTAAAAAAAACCCAAATTAATGTAAGAATCCATTATTTTTATACTTAATTTTATATAATTAAAATTTTTAATTTTCATGTTGTATTCTTAGAATCCAATGTTTTTGTATTTAAAAAATCCAAATGAAAAGAAGAATCCTTTATTTTTATATTAATTTTAAATTTGAGTTTTAATTAACTAATATGAACTTCTAACAGAGCCCAATGGTTTTGTAATAAAATAAAACAAAGAATTTATTATATTTATACTTAATTTTGTATTATTTTGAATTGTAATTGTAATCAAGTTTTAATCTGATTTTCTAAGATCTCAATTATTTTAATGTATTGAAAATTAAAAAATCTCAATTTGAAAAAAAGAATTTTTTATTTTTCTTAAATTTAATTTTAAACTTTCAACTATATACTATTTATATATGATTTTAAATTTTAACTTCATTTTATATAATTCCAAATTTCCATTGTAATTAACTTTAATGTCTGATGTTATAAAAGGTCAATTACTTAATATTTTTAAACAATTTCCAAAACAAAAGAAGAATCCTTTATTTTTATATAAATTTTAATTTTAATTATAATTAACCTATTTTAACGTCAAAATGATTTATTTAATGGCAAATATTCAGTAAAATTTACCTTTATAACTTCAAAATAACTTTTTCTATTTCAAATTAACCTTTCCTTTAATACATTAAAATTAACTCGGAAGTTGCTATAAAATATAAGCGCGAAGTTTATTCCATTTGTGATATGTTTTTAAAATATCAAAGCATCAAAATCATTGGCGTCTAAGAACGTCCTATGAAATTTAATGAAAATTAACATTTCAAATTATATAAAATCATATATAAAATTCAGGATTATCTTTTTATTTTGAGAATTTAAAATAAATATAAAACGAGTTGTTATTTAAATGATCGTATAATTAAAATTTAAAGTTAAATAAAATTAAATATAAAAACAAATGATTCTTCAATTTTTCAATTAACGATTTTTTAAATATAAAATAATTATTTTATATTTAAGGAAAATCTCTATCCAGCGAAATTTTATAATTTAAAAAATCTTCCCAAATTATATATGAATTTTACTCTGTAGGATTACATTTCACACCATATCTAATATAATAAAGGATTAATGTTTAAAATTTGTTTTTAAAATTTAAAAAAGTTTAATGCAAAGTGAAAAACGGTTCAATCGACCGGAAAAGCCATAGTGATCAGGATTTATCATTTTACAACAATTGTAACCTTCATCTGGTTATACATTCTATCATGATCCTTTATATACAATTAGAATAGTTAGGTTGGTATCACGATTGTTTCTTTAGGCTAATAAATAAATCGACCTTTCTTGGCCGTGAGATTTAAAGCGGAAGCCAAGCGTGGTCAAATATCAAGGGCGTACAGTCTGCCTTCTCGAAAGTACATTGTTGAAAGATTTGAATTTGAAGCGGATTGGTACGAAATTGTCCCGGACGGGTGCTACGAGGGTGTTGCAGCACTGACGGTTGTTGCAAGTGTTGCCCAACAATGGGCCATCACTCATTGCCCGCACCTGGTACGATCATACAGATTACAGTTTGCAGACAAAGAAACCCCATGCAAATTCCAGTCCGCCTCCGGCAAAAAGTGTCTTCTTTACGCGTATCAATTAAAAAGAGCTGTTCCTTCGGTCCGTAGCTTAATGGGCATTCCGTTCTCAGAGGATACGGGGTGACGGTGAAATTCCGTTTAGTCCCGGCTGTAAAAACAATAATGAACTAAGTTATGTGTTCGTCTTAAATATAATTCTAGGTCTAGCAGATGTTGGCATTTTCAGGATCAAATTTGTTCGAAACTATATACCAATTCCCTGGGTCTAGAACTATTCGTTGGTGTACATATTTTATGAGACCATCACGACCCTGAATTAATCCCAATTTGCTATCGGTTCAGTTAAACCAAGTATATAGATTTTCTCTGGCAAACAAAACAGGTTTGATCCTCCTATATAAAACCATTGAACTTTTTAAATCAACTTATCATAAAGGTTGGAAAAGTTTTAATAATAATATAAAACGCGCAGCTACTCACAAACAGAATACAAACTAACAATAAGACACAACAAAACTACTTTAAATTCTTTAAAAATACAAAAGACGGACAAAAAATGACAAACCAGATGCAGCCATATTCGCAGAGGGTTTACATAATTAAAAAAAATCCCTGAAATAATGGCAAAAGATGACATCACACATATTTAGATAGATAGATGACATAACATAGTAGACATTAGCAAAAACAGCGTAAAGAACACTGTTATACCATAACTCACTTCCCTGGAATATAAAATTCAACGCAGAAAATAGAAACAAACGACAGTATCAACATCCTAGACTTGAAAATCAAAAAATAGAAACCCAACTACTAATTGAAATATGTGTAAAACCGACAGCAATTGGAATATCATACGAGCGGACACAAATCACGCATATAAACACAAAATAGCAGCAGTGAAATACATGGTATACTAAAATCAACTCCAAAAACCAAGGACATGTGTGAAAACGAATTAAAAATAATACAAACCAATAACCGCTAAAGCACACAATCAACAAAATAATAAACCAAACACGCATACAAAAACAAAACAACACCTGAAAAATACATCCTAAGTGGGGTTCACATTAGGAAAGAATAAAACTTAGATAAATGTAAAAATAACACATTTAACACTAAAACATGTAAAAAAACATAAATAAAAAATAAGTCACAAATATCATTTACACCTTTTAAAATATTATTCAGATTAAAAAGAAAAAGGACCGAAGACCAAAAAGACCAACTAGAGAACGACTGTTGACGAAAGGATTTGAATAGATTATTTTTTTGTTTTTTAGTAATGAAGTAGTAACTGAGATATCATCAACTAGGACGTGACAGGAATGGAGAAGAAGCTCACTACTTAAAAGGCTTTCTTATTTTTACGTTGTACTTCCAATTATGCGGGAAAAAAACAAATTCAAACGTAAAGGAATCTTTTCAGTTTTTTCACTTTCACTCGAGCAAAACCATCAAATAGTACAAAAAATTAAACTTCTTATGAGTAGAATGAGGGATGAACTTTAAAATGTAAAAATTCATATGTTTTTTTAAAAATCTAATATTTTCGATTGATATGTATAAGTTAAACTTTGACATAGATGAACGGAAATACACAATTCCGTTTTTCAATCAACTTGGCGTTTTGGCAATCTGGGGTGATCCTTCGGTCTTATCCGTCAATTGCTCATTTTAGCATCCAACGTAAGTATTAAACCTAGGAAAACATTTACTCATTCTGAAATACATTATTCTCTATTTACTTACCGTGCTTCAAATATAATAAATAATTAAATAATTAAAATTTAATTAATCTATTAGTATTCATTCTCTACAATAAATTTCTCGATATACAGAAAAGGTTGCAAAAACCTAAATATCCTCTATAAAACAGCTCAGTTTCTTCCAAAAATCGCTCCAGAGGACGCGAAAACTTGTTGCATTGTTCAAGCAGATTTCCCATATCGGGTTGAAATACCTAAACTCTCTTAATATGAAACCGTAGAAAGGCATCCTTCAATTATGTCGGACACATCGAGGAAACTTCGAATTTTATCATACCATAAACTGCACTGACTTTCCTGTACATCCTAATACCAGTACCCCATATGCGCAATTTTGAGCCTGACTCCAATCTAAACAATCTCCAACATCCAAGAACAATGTGATCTTACCAGAGATTACTGCAAAACGTAGAGATAAGACGGACTGAGGTACAATATATTTTTCACTGAAATAAATCCTGTCATCTGTTATATAAAAAAAAAGGAGCCAGCACATCCGCTCATGTCAGATTGGTCTATACCTAAATAACAGACTTGTTATCGCCATAAGAGACTTAAGAGGAAACAATTTGACTGAGGGCTTGGACAACTATAAAAACATTTAGGACCAAAATCTAACAACACAGGAAATTACAGCGACCACTTGGACGTAAGAGTGGAACTGTCATGTTATTAATTAAAAGTACTTAGACAAAGGGTCAAATCTCTTTATCCAGTCACTGATCTGACTGTCAAAAATACTTTTGCCAACGAGCTGATAAGTTCTTGTTTCCAAATGTTTATCACCAAGCTCTTGATCCATCCTAACCCACTCACAAAACCCTCTCGATAGTTTTTATCAGAGAACACGCCATGTTGCCTTAAATCGCGATGGCCTCGAGACTTCCACGTCCCTTAATCCGTCATCTTGAGTCATGTGTCCTCCTGGTGCAGTTCTGCCGTTAGTGTTGTGACTGAGTCGTTGCACCTACTTTAAACCCACGATTTGTTGGCCTTTTAAATTATTAGTTAACAATTTGAAGTTCTGATGACGGGTACATATTATATTCGTCTAAATTTCTATCACCGAACTGAGTGTGTTTTTAATGTATAATAGCAAAGATAAATAAATAATTATATTACTGCATATGTCCAACTAACGAACTATGCTTTCGATCTAATCGTTCACAGCGAGGAATCCGAAATTCTAGGAAATAAGAATCGTAACGTCCTATTAACTGTCGCATAAACGTAAAGGAGTTAACCGGTTAAGCCGTGCGGTGGGCGCAAGTGGCGATAAAGGTCGGATGGCGTGGGTGGGTTGGCCTAGGTTATGAACCCCAGCCGGGATGTCCGAGGAAGAGGGAGAATCGGAGGAAGAGAGAACGAGCCGGTGGAGTGAGAAAGAGGGAGAGTTATTCCTGTTTACACAGTCAAGGAGCCTGACCTAGACAACAGAGCACCGCCAGAGATCCAAGACGTTCGGGAGGTCAGTCCCCACTTTTACCTCCACCCTACATTTACTTACAAGAAGCTCAGCCAATTTGGGCATTTTGAGCACTTCACGTTTCGAAATTGCCTGAATTATGCACGTCTATCGGATAATTTTTATTACGCAAGACTTGTATATTATCATGCAGTAAAAACCAATCAACTACAGATAAAAATAAACACATGATAACCATCGATTTTTTTAATAGACTGAAAGTTATGACATATCATGAGCCGTCTTGTTGATTTTAATTTTAATAATAAAACTCTACACCCATCAAAGTTAATTATTAAACAATATAAATATCTTATATTAAGTGTGTATGGCCGGAGAGGTTGATGTTGATGTCAACTACAGGCTTAATTTAATTTCATTCTCAACCATCGATTTATTTTATGACTTAATGGATCAAGTACCATGGGACTTTTGTATGTCAAATCTGATATAACTAGAACCCAGTACACACGTGTTTATGACAAGTAAATAATAAGTGGGTTTACGATGATTGTTTTTTTTATGTAAAATCCAGCAGAAAACGTTTAAAAAGCCCAAAATAAATAATAAATAAATAGTAAGATTTAATTGTTCTGTTGTGTATTAATGGCAAGTTTTTTTTTTAATCCAAATATTTACTCTGGTGTTAAATCCAATTAGGAGAGTTTGTATTTAAGAGCTTTTTATCGGATTTCATGCAAAAATGCCGGTATATAAAGCTCATTTAATTATCTAAAATAAAAGAATTGGCCCGTTATTTTTTACCCCGCTGTTTGAATTAATCGGATAAAAGTGCGCCTGAAATCACGATCGGGCTCGTTGAAAACGTTTTTATTCGGCAATTGACTTTCAGCCGGGATAAAACCTTGCGGATTAATTATATAAACGGTGTAGTTTTCAATTCCCGTATAATTGTCCCAGTTCTTTTCAACTCTACTCTCCACAAAAAAACGCGCTTGCTATTTTTTTGGACAAAATTTGTACCGTAAAGCTCCTGGAGTTAATCTCGCACACAGGGCAGGCAATTTGAAAAAGAAAAATCTTTAATAATGCGACCAACTATGAAGACTCAAATTACCCTATGGCGCCAAAGCTCAGCAAAAACAACCACGCCAAGTGCACAAGAAACACTATTAAACCTACCTCCGCAGGAAATACTTATGCAAGGAGAAACGAAGAAAAGCTCATTTAGGCTTTACAAACAATCAAATTGGATGGGAACACTTCTGGCAGACTACAATAATTATTGAAATCAGACACCCTCTCTTAGGCAGAACACTAATAATCCCGGCAACACTCTTTACAACATCCTACAAAGTCTCAACAGCTTCAAAGGAAACGAAGACTTTAGCGGAATTGTAGAATAATTTCCTCTCCAAAACATACGAAGAAACCAGATTAGGTATTTTCAACCATTTAGTTAGTAGAATAGATTGGATGTTAAAACAATTCACATCAAAATTAATCAACCAAAGAATGTAAAATATCCAAAACCTAGAGAAACACAATAGTGATATCTTGGGTATTAGGAAACAAAGAAATTTTGGGTAACGAAAAGGCAGACACACTGGCCAGAAGAGGAATACAACAAACAAAATAACAAAATCAAACACAGAATCCTTCATTTCAGAATTGATCAAAAAAAAAAAAAGGACAAATGGATAAACTCCAGTGATACTAGACAGTGTAAGCCTATGATGAAAGAACCCTCACCAAGACTGACAGACTCACTGCTGCAGTCGAAAAGGGTGACAGTCAGAGGAGAGATAGGACTATTAACCGTTCACTGACATCGAGAAAACGTCCACATAACATGGGCTTATAAAATGATGATCCCATTTGCAGATTATGTAATGATGAGGAAGAAACCGCCGTCCATATCATCTTCGAATGCGAAGTAACGGCGTTATGAAGCACAAAGAAAAAAACATAGGGAATGAAATTGTAGCAGTGTCGTCAATGGCTTAATAGTTCTGATAAGAAGGATTGAATTAATTACACTGACCTAGGAAGGCACCGGCCAGAAGGCTGTAGTGCCTAGAGAGTACATACCGCGCTTCCTAATATATTCATCATCATCTCACCCCAGTTGCGAACCATACCTACGACTGGTATCACTGGTACAGGGAGAGCTAAACTCAGAGGAGCGATAGGACTTTAGACCGGTCACTGATATCTGTGAAAACACGTACATAACACGGTGTATTCAATGATATCGCCACTGAGTCGTTCGAGAAGATCTTGCACGTCAGGAGTACGGTCGATAGGTAGGCCACAATACGTCCAAATCGCAGCAATAGTCATCATCCAAACACGATTATAAGACGGTTGACCAACTTTAAGACAAAAACCCTATGTGCCGTCAAGAAGATAATGGCTAATACGGGTATCTTTCCTTGGCTCTATATAAAGAAATTTGATGGAATAGAGCGGCCTATCTTTGGTTCCCCTAATCCTATTTTTGTAAACAACTCGGTTATTTCTGGACCTATGGAATTTTTTATTGCGGTTGACGGTTTCATTCTGTTACTTGTTGCGTGAGAATGTATTTATATGCGTGAACGTGTGTGTAGAAAGAACGCCGAAGCCCACTACCCTATTGACCCTGATTGCTTAGACTAGTTTATATTTGCACAGTGTGATGAAGTTATATCGAATACTACATCCTACTTGGGTGAATGGTATGTCACTAAGAAAATCCGTATTTAAGAATGAATGCGTTTAGGTTAAATCTGCAAATCGTTGAGGATAAAGTAATCATGTTGTCGATACATATTCGGACATGTCACACTCAGGAGCGTAAATTGCGTAAATTCGGTAGTGTTGATAAGATAAGGAATTCTGCACATAGGGTATTCTCATTTGTTTCAACCCTTGCAAATAATACAAAAATTATAAAACTTAAAATGCAACAGAAGAATAACATTCTATCTGAAACAAACATCCAGTCAACTTTCAAACAAAAGTTACATGTCTCAACAAAAAAGCGACTAACTTAGAGAACGCTAGATTCTGTATTTTTGAAAAATTTGGTTCGTGACCCCTGTAGAAAAATGCAGATCGGAACCTTTTCAACATATTCAATTGGCCGGATATCGGCGTTGTTCGGCCGTTGCACACCTCATGGGACCTTGTCACGAAATCGATTTCCTTAAATCATGTAGTGCCACCAGGTCAAAAACACCCTTATCATTGATCTGGCCATTCACAGTGGGGTAAAAATGTCAATCGGCAATTTAGCCATTTTTCGGCCAACCAAAAATGAAATTTAACTCGATTTTTTAAGTCGTAATATTAAGAAAAATAGAATTTGCCATTCTAATCTTACACTCAATTGAATTGGAATCTTGCCACCTTCAATAAAAATCTGCTCATAAATAACCCCCAAACTAAAAAAATTCTTCTATAAAAAAATATAAGCTCAGAAATAGCAGGTAGACTAAATAATACCGCTCGGTTTTACTGATGGATCTAATAATTTTATAATTAACTAAATAATTAATCAGGTTTTGTATACGAAGGGAAAAAATTAGTGTTCACCCTCAGTTAACTGGTAATGACAATACTGACTGAACAGGAAGAAAACTAAAAAAAAAAAGAATTATATCTCTTTGAAATTTTTAAGGCAGAAAAGAATCGCAAAAATTAAATAAGGCATACTAAGAACATGAAAGAATTACAAATAGCGTTTTAATATGGAAACATGAGCAAAAATGCAAGCCAGAGGCGGTAATAAGAATACGAATTAGACATATTCGGCTGAAACATAACTAGTTAATGTTTTATGAATCCAAATAAATCAAGTGGATGAGCAGTTATCTCTAACCCAGCCTAATTTTGCCGTGTACAAAATTTGGCCGGAAAAGAGAGTTTCGTAGTAAGAGGTGATATTATGAAAAATGATAACAATTAAATCCATAAATTGTATCATACAGGATAACTGATATCAGAATAATTTAAGAGTAAGTAAAGTAATTAATAATCATGGGGGCTTTACGTCCAACTACCTGTTGGGTGTCGTAGACTATATTTATATTTTATAATAAATTTATATTTATAAATATATTTTTCATACCCTTACCATTTAAAAAAGCATCTGTCACGATTCGAACCCTGACACTCTAGAGTGAAAAATGCAAGTCAGATGTCTAAGACGTCCCTTGATAAAAAGTATCCTAGTTTACTATTATTTCACATAGATATGTAAATAATGTAAAATATAAATGGGGTAAAATATTTAAATTTAAAAATGATAATAAATATATTATTTTAAAAATATTAATTTTTTTTTCAATTAAATTTTTATTTATCAACATAACAAGCGACAACCATTTTTGGGATCATTCGGGCCATAAATTATTAGCTCACATATTTTGCAATCTATCATTCCTAACATTTTTCCTAATTTTTTTCAAATTGTACATTTACCCAGAAAATGAAAGGGTTTTTCGGAAACGACATTTCACACGGAACAAAATTTTGTTACCTACCCAAACTGTAGGGATTACCAGTTAATTCAAAATTTCCTTCTTAAAGTTGACGATGGGGTTTGATCTGCGAGTCGGTCAACTCAACCTGTGTCCGTTTTCGCTCGAGTATGCTACCTAATGCCGGTTCTGCATGATTTCCCTTTTTGACAAGCAATTATTTATTTGCATAAAACATATTTAAACCGTTTTTATGCAGTATTCTCTAGTACATGTTTTACCTTTACCATTCTTTGAAACAGATTTTTTTTTAATAATGTATTTTGCCGGGATATTTACTAGTCACGAATCGGGGTAGCTCAGAACGGTTAAAATTTCGCGTATAGTTTCATAGGGTAGTGTAAATAGGAACTGCTCTAGACGTATATTTTCGCAGGCCCCATACTAAAGCCATCATAATAACACACCAGCTGTTCTGAAAAAATCCGAAACATTCGATATCGTACCATTACCCAAACCTTTCATACCTTTAACAAGTCTTGAGATTCCCAGTTCTAATATTTTGAAGCTAAGAGTTTCCATTTACGTAAACAGATCTACTATATCTTTTATATACTACGTCCTTGATGAACATTTCAAAGAAAGAAACTTTGCGCGGAACACTGTCGTTGTTGGTGAGTACCTCTCAAAAAGTGATCTCCGTTGGATCTACACAATTCTGCGCTCTTTGGAAATAGGAAAGATTTTGTTGCCTTTATCTACTCGAACTCGAAAGAAAAAACTTTTGACAACTTTCGATTTTCATAAGGATCATGTGTAATTATACAATAGCATGACGTTTAGCATAGCATTTTCACTCTTATCGATCGTTTGTTCATTCATCGCACAATAGTTCCTTACTTAAAATTTGTCCTTAAGCATTTTAGGCGACGGAACTAGGGGAGAAGTTAGAAATACGTGGCCCCTGGCGGTCCGCCCCAGAACCCTTTCTGCGTCCACCGATAGCAAAGCACAGCACATATAAACGTGTATAATAATTACGAAATGTTATATAATAATTATTTATTATTTAATTAAAACTAAGTGATATACGATGTTATGATAGGTACATTCATATTTATAAATAGTAATAATGTAATTATATTATTGCTATTATTTTAATACTTTTTTCGCATGGTTTTTTAAATTTTAACGATTTTTTTAAAGTATCGATGTTTTTTATTTTATATTTTAATTATTTTATTTGTGGAGGGATTTTCTTTTTGAAGTTACCAGACTGACCAAGATTTACGTTTGGTTTGAGCTCGGTTCGCCGGGAGTGCTGCATAACCTTCTGCGAGTGCAACTCCGATCTCACAGAGCTCACCACCTTCCCGAGTCGGCCAAAACCGCCAATTTACAGACTTCAGCCTTTGTTTAGATATGATTTGCGAAACTAGATTAAAGACTGTTTTTTTCTTTTTTTTTTACGATGTATAGTTCAATCTAAAACTAAGTATGATCCATGAGGTACTTTTACATTAGCATATTCTAGTGTTATCTAATATCTAATCAGTTGGCGTGTAAAGGATCACTGGCGGTTAACTTTTTCAAAAATTTGAAAAGTCTCTTCTAAAACCAATGTTACACATGAATTCATCGACTTTTTTTTAAAGATATTGAAATTTTCTTTTCGAACTCGATAATTTCGATTTTTCTTATCCTTTTTTTAGCTTTTTCTTTTTATTGATTTTTACACGTGAAAACAATCGCAACCGTAAAAATGCAGTTAGTACAAAACGATTGACATGATAAACATGTAAGAAGAAATCATCCGGTGCTGATCCTCCTATTCAAGAAGTAAATAATGACTTTTTTCAGTTTTCTTCGTTCTACGTAGGCCATCACGTGGCCACCGGCGTTTCGGTTCACGGAGAGGATTATTTGGGAGGGTAGTCGAGCTGAAGGTCTTGAATAGGTTTTCATTACTTATGAACCCAAGGAATATTAAGTCCTTGTATTGTGAGGTAAACAATTTTTCTTAGGACTTCTGATTGGGACCGTTGGACGGGTACAATTGCGCAAGCTCCAAACAGGTTTAGAAAGTACACCTCTTTCAGCGGAAATAAATACTATCGATGCTTGAGCCTTAGAATATCTCAAAAGGTTTTATTGGCAAAAATATCTTCATGTGATAGACATCCAAGCGGTTCTAAAATCATTCGTAATAACGTCACAATAGATGCCGAATTCATCCAAAATTTTTATATCATGGAACTGACGACGTTTCCAGGGCACAAAGGAATTCTGGGTAATAAGCTTACAAATTAGCAAAGGGATTCTCAGCAATCAGGCCCAGATGTATCAACATCAAACATAGACTCTTCCTTCTCAGAACCAATCCACACAAAACTAAAGAAAAATGAACGAACTCCAAATTTGCCAGATACTTCCACGATTAAACCTCATCGGACTGCCAAGTACTTTGCTACAATGGGTGGGAGAGTCAGAGGACATATCTGGTATCTAAAAGAAAAACATCCACACAACATGAGTATACACAGTAATGAATTGGACGCACTGAGAAAAAACAGGATGCCATAAAAAAAGGGGCACCAAGAAGACCTGCGAAAGGAATTGCAGTGTGAGTAATGACAATTTTAAGAGGTGTCAGTAAAAATTAGGGCTACTGGTCACCATATCGGAAACCCCTACATCAAGGATATACACAAGGATAACGATCAAGCTAATTGAAAAGTGCAATAAGCCAACAAGCTGCTATGATTGAGAAAACCAAACCAACTAGAATCCTTATCATCATCATCTTATCTGTACACTCAATTTAAAGCATGTGCACCATATATCCTGCACTACCAAATAGTTTTTGTACTTTGAACTGTGCTAAGTAGGGTTTTAGATTGTTTTGTCCATTTTATTCTTTACTCAACATGTATTCATTTCTAAGATGCTCGTGGATAGTATGGATCCTATTGCCACAGAAGTGTTTCGGACATATAAGCGGTTTAGCAGCAACTTTCGTAATAAAGGAATTAGGTTCTTCGTTTACGTTCTACCTCGGCCTATATTGTATGTTAACGACTTTATATTTTGATATGCTATGTTGAATTGAGTATCTCTCAATTGGGTGATTTCGGACAACATGGCACATGCCCATGGGCTCTGACGTCAAATTTTCGGGCCAAAATATTTGTGCTTATGCGATCCATCGTACCTCAGCTAGCTTTACTGTTTTTTTTCGTTTTCCCAAGGTAAATACAGCTATTTGGAAGCTTTGTTTAAATTAATATAGCCTTAAATTAATATAGACCTAACAAGTATTATTTTACAGAATTTTCACTTTTTGACCTAAATTAAATAATGGTATGTTGAGAACTGGTGTATTTAATGTCCTAGCACCTTTTCTACTTTTTATGTAATTAAAGTAACACAACAATTGAGGGTTTATTTTGCCAAGACATTCTCAACACCACCCACAAGAATGGTACACTTACGCAGAAAACAACTCTTTGAGGCCTGAAGATGATCTCAATAGAGATCAAAACGTTGGCACGAAAAAGAAAATGTTTTTCTAAAACCTACGTCAAACCTGACCGCATCACACGATTACCGAATAATGATCGACTAACTGTCACTAATCACCACATATTTATTTATGCAAAATTACATTTTTTAACGGCTTCCGTAAACAAATGCCTAAAAAGGGATTTGGGGTATCTGTTCCAATTCACCGATAGCTATATGTTCTGCGCAGCCTTCTTAGGTTGTGTTTTTTCATTTTCTTGAATGCCACGTTACACGTTCAACCAAAACACAGCTAACTCCTTTTTAAAAAAGATGGTTCCTACTCACATTAAGTTGTTTAGCAACTAGCAACTAGCAAAAGTTGTTTAGGATGTGAGTAGGAACCATCTTTTTTAAAAAGGATTGAACTCCACACTCACCCCATCATTTATAATTTCAAAACAAAGCTAATTCTTACCCCTCATCTTTGAGTCGCTTTATTGCACTTCGATTGGCTATGATAATTTAGATTCTTTATCGCTATTATGTCAGTATAAAAATAATTTCTATCTCCATCGGAACACGCTTGATCCATTAATGCCGAGCACACCTGGACAGAGCATTGACTATTTTGATTGAGGATTGATTCACTCTCTTCCTTTAAATCGTTGAAACGAATAAATGTATGATTCAGTAAGAACAAGTATTTAAATATCCCATTACTCTCTTAGGAGCTATGAGAATCGGATATTATCATGATACCATGTTCTTGTCTATCCATTTAAGGTGTAGTTAGTTTAGAAATTATTCTTTTCTGTGTCATACATAGTTTTCTTTGCTGTATGTTACAATATCATTTGAAAGAGGGGTCCTTATTATTTTTTCATCATTTTTTATCAATTTGCTTCGGTAATTCAGATACATAACGAGCTTTTATGTTTTTGTGAAATCTCTTGGTTTTTATATTTTAAAAATATTTTATCCCAGGCAATCACACCGTAGCGAGGATCGGTCTTACCATCATCTTCTAGCAAAACAGCTACTCTACAACCAACTTTTTTGTAATAGTGCTTCTATGCTCTCTCAAAGCCAGTGTTCTGCCCAGGGTTCTCTTAGATATGTGGAATATTTTTTAATCACTTTGTTATTTAGTCTGAGTTGATACATCCAATCCTTTCAACTAATCGAATGTAACAACTTAGAAAATATACACGCCAAGCAGATGAAAAGTTTAACACATTTTTATTTATATTTTTTATGTTTTATTATTGAAAGTAAATTTAATTAACTTGTAAATTTCTTTGTGTTTAGGAACGTAGCTGCCGCAACGGTTAAGGAGTTCGCTCGGCGCTCATCATAATAAGGTAAGGGTTCAGTGTTCGAAATCAGTGTCCCTGAACCTAACATACTCATAATTTTTTTATATATAAAAAACGAATACCTCAGCACCTCTGCTGTAGTGAATCCTCGTAAAAATCTTATCTTTCAAGCAGTCTCGATTAAGCTAATGTATATTTTAGTCGCTGAACCTCACGAAAAATTCGTATTATTTAAATTAATTCATGAACTATTTAATTTTTTATTTAGTTTAATAAAGATTTTTCATGACCCAAAAAAGCTTAGACCGTTCATGTTTGATGATCAATGTTGTTCAAATGTACGGCACAACATATCTTCGCGCGGTTATATATCACGAATAATGTCCGTCATCGATGGTAATGATTACCTGCAATATAATATAATATTATTATATTAATGATGTTAACGTGATGTTCGGATTGATGCCAAGTACAACGAACACAATTTTAACCTTTTCATGTCGAACCTGATGTAAATAAACAATAACAATAATGTAATTATCGATTATGTTATGATGCTATACTTCTGAAAATAACTTATGACTTTTTTAATTAGGCGCTTTTGTAAATGTAAAAGCTTGACTATATATATATATATATATATATATATATATATATATATATATATAT
>CM077114.1:12724037-12741854 GCA_039619505.1 Cimex hemipterus | reverse complement strand
TACTCTATAAATAAAGGCGCTCAGTTTTCACTCGCTTACTTAAGATTACTTACTACAAGATCTCGAAGCATCGATGTTTCATGGGTGGTACTAGGAAGAGAGGCTGATGGAAGGTAGTTTTACTTGAAGATAGGGATGACCAGTGGGTGAGAAGTGGAATTTGTTAAATCTAGATTTTATGGCGTGGAAACATAAGGGATGTTCATGGTACATAGTCATAAGTCAACCATGGGTACAGCCGTGTGCTACAGATTAGGATTGTATTAATAAGGTTTAGTTTTGATCGTCTCTATAAAAGTCGAAAGAGAAGTATCGCCTGTAAATTTTTTCTCGTTTCACCCTGGTATGAGGAGAGCATGTGACGTTTATCAATAGTTCTAAATAGAGAACACGGTCCTGGAACACTGTTTGGTAAATGTACCATTTATGACAGTGTAGAACCAAAAACAGTATCTTTGATGTCAGCAGTATGTATTAAAGTAAAGAATAGAAAAAAAACCCTGCTGATGTGGGATATAGGCATAGATAGGATACAGAATAACAGTTGGCAAGGTAGGACTTAAGGATGTCTTGTATTGCAACAAGAAGTTACGGGCATAGTCTCAAGTAAGATATATACACACCAAGATGCCCTGGCGACTTCCTCATTCTTTAAATCCTTACATCATAGGAATGTTTGGGATGATTAAGGTTGTCATTAGTACATATAGGATTCCCAGCATCCAAGAAACCGATCGGAATGGTGGATGGTTCAGTTTGAAGAATCGTACTTTACTCAGAAGAACGATAGGTTAGGTAGGCCATCAGGATGAGCAGTAGAGAGGATGCCATTATTAAAAACCCACTTCTAAACTCAGATAGTAATGGACCGTGAAAAAACTCTTAAGAGCCTGAAGAGTGCACTCGTGGAATATTCGTCCTGTGATCTGATATCAAACCCAAAGTCCAAATAGTCCCAATTGTGATAGCATCTAAGAATACGAGAATATATAAGTTTTTTGAGGGTATGTGTGTGTTGAGTGTTTGTTCGTTTTTGGGTGTGTTTTATAAGCTTTCATATACAACAATTCACTTTTCTTATTTTCTCACTAAGGTTGACTGTAAAATAGACTAATAAATTAACCCGGACTTGTTTCTTCTACCATTGTTGAAAAAGTTAAGAGTATAAATAAATTCTGGTAAGAATAATTAAATGTAAAGAAGAGATCAGCAAGGAGAGACCAACCATTTTCGAGCAAATTTTAAATTTTTAAGAAAACGTAATTTTCCTTCCCTACAAATTTTTCATTTTTGTTATGTACATAAGTACGTAAAGTACATGTTTGGAGTATGTCAAGCGTAGGGCGGATGGGATAAATGCTCACGTTTTAATAAAATCTTATACTTAGGACACATTTACTGCAAGCAATTTGTTTTACGTAAACTCAGAGCTTAAATTAAATAATCAAGAAATGGTTGTAAAGTATGTACCTACGTGTCTATAAGTACTCAATATAATTCGGAGTTTATGAAAGTATGAGATTTCCTGTTTGGTCTTTTGAGCCTGTAGTTTACGATCGTTCTAATCCGCCTAGTATTGCTAGTCCGATTGGGTAGAAGTGTTTCGGCATTTTATAATTTCATTGAAAGTTAATATAAATTTCTCAATACCTAAAAAAAGTACCAACAAAAATACTGAGAAAAGGAATAATAATAAAATACTTACGAGGGAAATGTAGAAACAAATCAATTTTGTAATAATGTTCTGAAATGAATGGATTGTTATTTATTTTGTTATGAAAATTTCGGTTGGCTAGTTTAAAATAAGCCAAAATATTCTTTCGGATCGAGACGTCGCCTGTCTTATAACATCGGGTCAAGCCGTGCGTTGGGTCGATCCAATTTGGCATTCAGGCCTGGCACATACACGTACGCGGCAACGCGTGATTAGACTGGCTCATCGAAATCGATGCAAATAAGCCAACTATCTCAATTCGGCACTAATCCCGAGAGGCAAATCCCGTATCTCCGCAGTACTGCATCCTGGAGATATTAATACTTAATTTTTTTTCGTTGGACGATTTGACCAAACTAGGGCATAATTGGCCTTTTTTAGCTGTTCTTGATCTTCAGTCCAATCACAAACAAAGTCACTTGCTTTGAGGTTTACATAATTTTAATTAAACCCGATTACCCGTATTTTCTCAAATCTATATAGATTTATATAAAACTTTTAAGGTGAATTAAGCATTCCAACACCCAACGCATCGAATGAATCACAAGTCTTAAGAAAAATGGTTAATCCTTTTTTTGTATATCAAACCTCACCTCCCACAAAGATTACGTTAGTTTGAGAAGTCAATTGTAAAAATTCCATCAATCCCTTTCGGTACATCCCAATGGCTAGGTCTGTATACTACCAACCGTGAAAATACTGGACACTCCGGGTCGACTGCAACCCGGTCTGTGACCATTGAATTGTGGTACAAATGGAGAACCGTAACTTCACATTATATGACCTCTCAACCCTTTACAAATTAATGTGTATTCTTTCTCACACCTAATATTTCATTCTGGAATCCTTGCTCTCGGATCGCTGGTTCAAGAGGAGGATCGGCTCTGGATTTTCAAAAATCAATCAGGCCGCTGACGTACAATACCTTAATATACACTACTACCCATATCACGACCTTACTGACGACACGGCAATCCTCTTTTCAAATTCGAGCCCTATCCTTCCAACAAAAGCAACCCACCGCTCTCTACTAGTCCACTGACTAGCTATCAAGGTAAATGAACAAAAGAGGGTAACGTTCATACTTAGAAAAAGCACCTATACACCAGTACATATGGTAAGGTAACGTTGGGTTTTCCTTGGACGATAGGCTTGTATGGAACGCACCCATAAGGACAAACAGAATCGAAGATATGGACAACTCAGACGCCTACTTGGACCCAAATCCGCAATGTGTGCATACAATAAATTAACAATGTACAAGACACTAATCAAACCTATTTCGATCCATCCAACACCCAACGAGGGTATAAGATCAATCAAAGTCTTCGTCACTTCCTCAACGCTCGCTTCTAAGTCACTAACCAAGCCATCCACAAATACCTAATCATCCTTTTCGTGTCGGACAATCCGAATACGATTCCGTAACTATTAGAATCACTCTTTCCACACCAACCCACTAACTTAAGTACTGCTCTTCAACCTGCCACCCTAACCATCCTTCACGCCGCCTAAGAAGGTAGTGGCCTAGTGACCTCTTACCACAACCCTAAACCTCAACCACCACTCCTAAACGCCGAGAGTCCCAGCAATGACCGGGTCCTCTCCTATTCCTGTCAGATCTTTTATTGATAGATACCAATTGTAAATGTAAAATAATAAAAGAAATATTATTTACTCTCACACGGTGAAGGTATATCGTCGAAATAACAAAGAAAACTATCGAAGATATGCCACATAAATGAAAATCAGTAGGAAAAGAGGAAAAATCCAATAAATCAAATTGTCAATTTATTTATGAAACAAGCGATTATTAGTTTGAACGATAGGGTGCGAGCGGTTAAGAAGGGTCTGGCTGAATGCTAATCGCTGCGTGTAATGATCGCTAATTGAAGGATTAAATAATGATCATTGGAGGGTTGGCAATCGCGCGAATACCGACTAGCAATCTGTCGAGTCCAAATCTGAAATTTTCCGTTTGTGCAACGTACGTCGACGGGGAGAGTTTTGTTTTCAAAATTCCGCCTTTGTCCGTTCTTTCCTTCCGCCTGGAATCGCATTAATTCATTTTCCGACCCTCCTTTCCGGCCGTTTTATACCCGGATTTAAGTTTAATTAAACTGTTTCGTCTGTTATATTGTTTGATATTTAGAAAAAAAAAGGAAATTTTAACAAGATTTTCCGCAGTTGATCGTCCTAGTTTATTTTTCGTAAATAAGGTCAAACCCTTAGAGTTGTGGTTGTGATTATCAATTGCTAATCTTTCGCCCTGAGTTGTTAATCTGATATAACTTAATCTTTATGATCATAATAACAAAATTTCGGTTTTAAAGTCTCCTATAGATACCTTATTGGTTTATTGTACATAATTCCTATCCGAAAATTATTGGAAAATTTTCTTTA
Organism: Cimex hemipterus; assembly: GCA_039619505.1. Taxonomy (NCBI): domain Eukaryota; kingdom Metazoa; phylum Arthropoda; class Insecta; order Hemiptera; family Cimicidae; genus Cimex; species Cimex hemipterus. Next base: position 12,737,737 of record CM077114.1, on the reverse strand, counting down.
TATATCCAATATTTTTTCTAGGTTTTTATTCAGATTTTTATGTTTATGATTTTTCTGTGATATATTGTATAACCTAAGTTTCTTAATATTATTGCTCTTAGTTTTTTTCCGAGGAGAAAAATGTTTTGAACTACAATAGATTGAAGATTGAACTAGATGTAGGCATAAGCGAAAATATCTGTTTACACACTGTGTCAGACTTTCCGTTCTAAAATCTCCGAGTTCTCGTACTTAAACCCGCCAGGCATCTATTACCATCCGAATCCCCGGACTGCTGCTTACCAATCATAGTACCGGGTGCGTAACGCAATGCAACAAGTTTTTGTTAGTTAGTAACAAATTAAATAATGAAGTAACATAATTGATTAGCTGGAAATGGATATAAATTTATCACAGAACAACTGGTCACTAATACAAAATATCCCCGCACCAAGGAATTGCGAGTACTTTGGGATGAGCGAGTGACGTCTAAAGAATAAACGTACATTATTAGCATGTATAGAACCCCGAGAAATATGGAGTTATTGGAACATCTTATTGTTTTAAGGGTTTGGGGGGTTTTATGCAAAAGGCAGTTCTTTCCTCCACTGCGACCTAAAAAGATCCATTATGGAACCCCAATGTTAATGCCATACCTTGAAAAGTGCTCTATTCATTATAAAATTGAGCAGTTTTCTTGGTGCCTCTTCGTGATATGGCCTTTGGCACAAGAAAAGTCCTCTGAATTGGCTGTACCGAAAACGGGATAAAGTACACTCTTCAAGTAAGATCTCAGACTCGGCTTGTTTCTCTGCTTTACCCGTCTTCATAATATGACTGTTAAGATGGCAGCCTGTATAGAATTGAACAACTGCAGAAAACTAGTATCGTATAGTCGTACACATCGTAGATATCGAAACTTGAAATAAAATCTCACTCCTCCAGTACACGTAAAACTTAAAAATTGTGGCAAACAATTGATTTTTCGATTTTATTTGATATCATTTTCCTGTTGTTATTATGGGCTAGTGAGCGAGCGTGTTCTCGTTCTTTGCTCGTATAAGCTGTTGTATTTATGTTAATTTTGGAATGGATGTGACCAGACGTCTATATTTATTTCAATGACACTAAAAAAGTGTTTAGTACTTTTAGCCTAGTTTTGAATTTTTACCGTTATTGGAGAAAAATTATACAGGGTACAAATGACATAATATGATATAACTTAATCTTTGCGATCATGATATCAAAACTACTGAAGGCGTGATTGTTTCGGTTTTAAAATCTCCTGCAGATACACCTCGATTTATTATAAGTATTTCTTATATGAAAATTATTGGAAAATTTTCTTTATGTATTTATATATCCAATATTGTTTAAAGGTTTTTATTCAGATATTTATGTTCGTATAAGCTATTGTATTTATGTTAATTTATTGGAATCAATGCAATTTATTAGATAATTTATTAAAGATCGTGGTCCGATTGACCAATTAACATAAAATTCGAGAGGTGAGGTATAGGGGTAGTTAGTGTCCGAGCGGATCGAAGTCACGATAGCTCAAGTGGTAGAGTAGCGGTGTACTTAGCCGAAGGTCGTGGGTTCGAATCCCGCTCGTGACACTGACGTTTTATCTTAACCAATACCATTCATACATATTAATTAATTGAGTAATTTATTAGCGTGAAAGAAACGGGTGGTTAAACGACTACGTTGGTGGAATGGATGTGACCAGACTTCTCTATTTGTCCTAATGACGCTATAAAAAAAAACGTGTTTAATACTATTAGTCTAGTTTTGAAGTTTTGCCTTTTTTTTGTAGAAAAATTTTATATCTTATTTAGTCATTTTTTTCAAACGTTATGCGACAACTTCGTCATTTTTGGACCAATTTAAAAACTGATTGCATCATTGTTTACGGCGTACAAAACTTATAGGGTATTTTACACAAAACGAATTAAACTGTATAAGAATTTAATTAATAATAATAATAATGAGGATGTAAAGTGGACAAGTGATGATGATTTACAAAGGCTTACGAATGGCTGAGTAACAAATTATTATATATTTTTGAAAAAAAAATATTAAGAACCTGCTGTGAAACATTAAAAAGAGTATTTAATGGACCAGTTAAATAATAAAGGACATATTGGACAAGTAGAAAATAGGGATTGAAATAGTTTTACGTGAAGTGATGACGTTTAGAAGTAAGGAAATAGAAAATCCAAACTGTTCTGAGTAATTTATTAAACTTTTAGTTTAAAGATTTGTTTGCCTTTAATTAGATATGGTACATTTCCAGGTCATTTATAGAGCATTACTAAAGTTGGGGAAAAACTGTTGAGTGTGTTCATCTTCATCTCTAGTATTGGCAATTTTTAAATACGAGAATAGTCGGATGTAGGAAGTGTAATTTATTTAAGGAAGGACGGACTCATTAAGGAAGGGATAGTGCTGGGATTCATTAAGGGTGAGAAAGGCGGAGGGTGAAGGGGCGCTCAACCCTCTTGAGTATCAGTTGTTCGTTACCTGGCGAGGGCAGCGAACCTCTAAGGGGCAACCTTACACCGCCCTCTATTACCGGATCCCTCGGGATTGTAGATCTCCTTTTAGGGAAGGGAAGAAAAAGGGCGCCGGCCCAAGATTTTTCACCTCCGCCCCCCGCGGCCCGGGTTCCTGGTGGGGACTCTTCTCAGCCAATGGGCTCTACCAAGGAGTTGTATATTGATCGGCCCTCCTTCCCATCCGAGATCCCGAGCTGACCCTCGGCCCGGAAAAGTGCGGAACAAGGCGGAAAAACGGAAAAAGGGCCGCCCGCCCGACCGCCCACAACTATTCCGACACTAGGTCGCCCTCAAACCCTTCGACGCTCGCTCCACTACCTACGACCGACCCCACCGCCCCTAATCAAATCTACATTTTCCTCTTGTACGACCCATCTCCTTTTTTTAAACACGCCTGAAAAATTAATTACGCAGTCCTTTAAAAACGTACCCAGCCTTGAACACCACCCTCATAAAGTAATAGAAATGTTCAACTTTTCAAATTGATTTTGAAATGTAAACAAAAATATTATCACGAGATTTTCCATTTTCACTGCCAATATATACGCGATGATTTGCCTACATAGTTAAAAGGAAAATATATTCCAATTACATCGGATAGCATAGTCAATCAAGCACGTAGAACAATTTTTCCCAAAACTGGGATTATTTGGCAGAAATTTAAAAATCTGTCAATATTCAGCTCGTCTCGGCATGGAAGGGATGTTTTTCGATGTCGTCGGCGAAATTGTAGCATCCGACAAAATCAACTCGTCCTCCTAGAAATACACAATCCCAACTAAAATAATAAATAAACAATAACTGGAATAATAGTATATATGGTAGGAACAAGGGGGTGATGTCAAAATAAATCCACTAGTAAACACCAAAACAACGACACCAGGCGGACCAGAACGAACGGAAAACAAAAGTTTATATCAACATTGCCTTATGGTCATGTGTCGTCCAAATGATTTTTCTTGCCTGACAATAATATAGGGGAATATTTTAAGCAAATGCAATCAATAAGCAATCAGTTATGATTTCACAACTTAAGTGCTAAAAGAACATATTTTTAATATAAAATCAATAGGTTGGTTCATATATTATTCCACAACCCAGTGAAGATAAGTAAACAGAAATGTTGAGTGAACACCCCCCCCTGTCTATAGACAGTTCGTTCGTGTAATCGTTCAGTTCCACCAATGAAATATTTAACAACGCCTGATTACATTTGGCAACTTCTTTTTTACTGTAGAAATTACAACTCTTTTATTATTCTGCTTCATACATGGCACGTGATATTTTGCGCTATCCAGGAAAACTAACTGCAGAAAATAATAATACGGTCTTGGTTGAGATAAAAAAGTCAGTGTCACGAGCGGAATTCGAACCCACGACCTTCGGCTAAATACGCCGCTCCTCTAACCACTTGAGCTATCGTGACTTCCATCTTCTCGGACAACTCTCCATCTCAACCTACAACCGATCGAATTTACTTTTTTTTGCCATATTCAACATAATGGTAGAAAATAAATGAGAAACTGGGCGAAAAATGTACCTGTGGCTACAGATTCAGATCAATTATTTTGTTACTATTTGAATTAAAGCAAACTGACATGTAAAACGAGCCTAGGCATTAGAGCCCTAACCAGCAAGAATAGGTGGACCAGGAAACATTGGAAAACGATTATGTTATGTATAACTAATAAATCAGTTTATTTAGTTTTGAGCAAAATAAATCAAAACGAGAGTATGTACAACACAAATATCGAACGGTAACTTATACCCGGAAAGTATCCTTTTCCTCTGACAAAAGCTACTAGTACATTAGCAGGAATTTAGGTTATAAACCAGAGCAAAACATACATAAATTTTAACATCTGAACAAAAAACTAGAAAAGTCAATTTTTATTTTATTACTACAAATACAAAATTGACTAGATAAACCCAAATAATTTTTGGTAAGATATTATGTATAATAAATGGAAAAGTTGCATATGCACAAGACCTTCAAACCCAAACAGCCTCGCCTTCAGTACTTTTATTATTATGATCATTAAGTTTACATCACTTTAAAAGCTCTAAGTTAAAGGAAAACCAGACTGAAACAAATTTCATCGACAAGCATGCCACATTGTGGATAGAAGTTAGTATTTAACTCAAACAACTAGTCTGTTGATTGTATGACAGTTTCAACGCATTTTTATGCAAAGTTTCATCTTAGTGTGTTTACGGTTCAGTGGAGTGTTCCTTCCAAATTTAAATTCACAATTTCTCTGAACTTTTTTTATATTCATTTTAATATTTTTTTATTCTGCATTAGTATTTTTTATATAATTATGTAATCGTTTTCAATTTAAAATATTGAATAAATTTTCATATTTATAAAAATAAATTTCTAGCTTCTTACCCTGAAGTAGGAACGCTTTCTCGGCTTTGCCATCTGTTGTTATCCTAGAACAAATCTCTTCAACAGATTAAAAGCATAAAGAACATATTTTATCGCTTCTCCTACAGTACGACAAACTATAAAATATTAATATTGTTTAAAAAAATTAAAATAGGTTAGATGGTGTTCTTTTTTTTACCAAAAAAAATTGATTTTTTTGACCAATTTGATCATTAGTACTTTTGTTCGAATTAAATCTGATACTTTCCTTTAGTAGTAAGCGCTGTTTTGGCCGTCAGGCGGGACAATATAAAATTAATAAATAAATATTACCTGCACAACAAGTCTTTTTTTCCCGGATCTACGAAGCCCTCTCGCTCTAAGTTACCTGAAACAAAATATTAAAGTATTAATACGGATATTTTTAGGTCATACGTCTTTCAGCCGCCTAGCGCAGGGGAACCAGAAAGATATAGAATAAAGACCAGACCAACCACAAATGTACAAACCCACGTCAAATCCCTTAAGACGTGGTTCAGGCGGTGAAAGATAACAATAAATATACAAAAATGTAAATGTCACTCTTATCCGTCGGAGAATAACCACTGCTTCCATTTTCTAGAATAGAACAATAGAATCTCTATACCACTGAGCCGGAATCTTTCTCTCGTATACTCTCGACTTGCCGGAGAATCACAATAAAATCATAAGGAATTATAAATAATGAACGACATCGCCAGCGCAGTTCCTGGTATCAGGATTTTTATTTACCCCTTGGGTCGTGGTCACTCATCCTGCATAATCAGGTTAACCCCGAAACCCATTTAACACGCGGCGACTGTCCTGGAAGTTGCTTTGGTTAAGACGTTGTGCCCTAGACTGGTTGATGGACGGGAAATTGGCGAAGTACAGGGTATTAAAAGGTAACCTTATGGCGGCATACCAGCAGCACTATTTTAAGTTGAAAGCTCGTCGCGTACAAGACGAAGTCATTGGTGATTCAACAAATCCCAAAATTTCTTGATCTATTTGATTTTTAATTAATAGCCTTCGTTCGCTGAGGGGCCCCAGGAATTGACCCATAAGTCCGAAGGCGAAAAAACGGACTCGCGATCGACCTGGTGAGCGACAAAATTAGGGGCAAAAATGGACCATCTAACATTTTAAGGGTACCAAGCTCTTGCAGGTATGGGTTATTTAGTTAATTTAAAAAAGTAGAGGAAATCTTGTGATAGTGACCAAGCATCTTGCCAACCCCTAGGAGCCAATTTCTAAATATTGCCTTCTTTCTTCTTTTACATGTATTGTAATGCTGTATTGTATGCTGGATTTTATTACGTAGAAATAATATAATGAATCATGAAATGATATATTCATACATATTATTTTGGGATATTCACGTTCATTTATGAGAAATTTATTGATCATTTTGTAGAGGGGCCCATTTTTTTCTTTTATTTTTTGTTTGCTGTTTAGAGTACCCACTTGAACATCCAATCTGTACGACTTTTATAGGGTTCTCAGTTAAGTGGTTAATCCAATTTACCCGGTCCCCCCCTCCAAGCGTTAATTTCACGAATTTACGCCTCCGGCAGCTAAGAAATGGAATCATAACTGGTCGTTATCTAAGAATATACCGGTGCCTTATCAGCCATCCCGTCCTTAACGTACAATTAGAAAATGGCCGCGCGCCTCGAAAGTAGGGGGCGGTATAATATCGCTAAAACGGGAAAATAATTAAGTTTATAACAAAGTTATAAGAAAATTAACTGGGCGACTCGCCGTCTAACTTGCCCATTACAGTCTGTTATAAAACTTGCGAACCATTCCGGCACAGCTTCTATTATCCTTCAAAGTCATAGATCGAGGAGCGAGGATAATCAACTCCAAGGCACTTAAACGGTCCAATGAATGTTATTTACAATATAATTGAATCTGCTTTCTTTATAATACATTCATTTTAACTTAAGTCCAACTTTCAGCAGTTTGTTATTAACTACCTCATAATAAACTATGTATCAGCAGCATAATAACTGTAAATCACAGTACATAAAACAAAAATTCAGCTTTATAAAAACTAAAAAATAATCTGGCTCCAGAGTGCAAAGAATCATCCATTAGGGACCCTTCCGTATTAATGCAGTAATGCCCAACTTTGGGTGTTAAATATTGAAAACCGTTATTGAGCGATGACTTTGTTAGGATGGCTATACATTTCTGCAATAATTCAAGAATATGATTGTGACTAGATAGTTGTGACATCGGTACTGTGTGTTCAAACCATTTCAAAACAGAACGGTCTGGGAAAGACAGGGGACATGCTACAGGGTTAGGCGAGATAGAAGATCACCAACTAAATGTGGATTTTTAAGTCGAAAATCTGTTGGGGATGAATAGAGAATAATAAAGTTTGGTAGGGAGTGTTGTGGAGGGCGATGGGTGAGAGAGGTGGAACGGTTTATGTTGCCGACTGGTCTAATCATGTTTGATACTTTGCTAATCAACACCCTCCTCTTTATAGGCGTACTTGATCTAGAGACAGGTCAACCTCTACATCTCACATAGTGAATCCATGTCCCTTGTGGTTATAGTGCGAGGAAGTATGTCCATAATCTTTGCACTTGGAGATAATACTTGTCATACTTGTGGCCTTTGGTACGTTTAGCCGAGATAGGAGTTTAAAGGTTAGGGTTTTGAAGCTGGAAAGAAAGTTTGATATGCGATGTCGACGAAAAATGGTTGGATTGGGTTTGGAGGAATCGCAATTGGTCGTCTTTGTCTTGTGCGTAGGAAAACGAAGGGCAACGAGCTGTTGTAATCTGTTGTTAACGGTATTGTCTGTTCTACCATATTTATTATTATTAGCCTTATTGCTTTTTCTTTTCAATCGCAGAACAGTTCGGTAGACAAGGCCTCTTTTCAGGCTTCCTGCACTCTTAGGCGGGATGGAATCATACCCAGCAGGTCCTGTGGTTATATAATTGGGTCGATCCCATAATCTAGTACTTGGGGATGGTAATGTAGTAATGTACCATTTTAATGTCGCCGTTCTAGCCGTCTTGAATCCATCTCGAAAACTGCCATGCACCGGGTTACGTGAGGTTTACTAGTCAATGGGGTGAGGACATTAATTAATAAAAATATTAATGTTTTGAAGTCGAAAGGAGGGTTGAGAGTCATATGAGTTTGGAGTGAGATTCCGGCCCTTGAGTTCTTAGGTCGACCAGCTGTTGTGGGGTCGTCTTTTGCCTTCTGGTTGGATGCCACGTTTGAGGAACATTTCCGCTGTTTCTCCTCCTTATTTGAAATATCTGCGCAGGCTTGTTTCTGGTGTTCAGAGACTATACATATGCTCATGGGGCACAATTCTAGTTTCAATCATCCATTGATTTCGTCATTGGACCTTTAGTTTCTCCTATGGTCCTTTTTTCTATACAGATTAGGAGAGAACTTATTCTTAACCATTGCCTGTGTCCATAAAGTAAATCGTGATCTCCCTGGCACAGCATTTAACAGACGCAGTCCTCCCCTGTAAGTTAGAAGCGTTTACAAGAATTTTATTTTCTTGTATTTACATAAATATCAGAGATACACTTGGTCTTAGGACAATCCCACCACATTTAATCGGAGTTTATCTAGGATTCCTTTCTTCTACTCACTTCTATTGGATATTGTGGTTTGAATTTTTAAAAATAATTTCTGGATTTTTGACATCGCCAAGCATCCCTGACAAACAATGATAATTTAAAAATTGTTATGGATAAAGAAAACCATTAAATAAAAGGCTTTATTTATGTTGATATTGCAATCTATAGCATGATATTTTAATACCGCATAATTTATTACCTTGTTGAAAATTGCTTTGACAATTTTTAATTTTTTTTTTACCTTTTGCATTTTTTAACAATTTAGTTGAGGGGAAATTATAATAATACGAATAATAAATTCATATACTGGTATTATCTTTAGTCGGTTTCTTGTAGGCGAGACTTGGAGGGCGTAGACATTAAACCGAATGGACTTCCTTGGAGGAAAACCATTGTTGTATTGTTGTGTTGCAGCAGACAACAGCTCAGGGGGAAAATAATGGCTTCAAGATAAACATTGTACACGAATACGCGGCTGAAGGAAGACAAAGAGTAGGGCTAGGCTGCTTGCTTATATTGTGTCTATGTTTTATGGTGACAAGTGCCTCCACGGGTTTTAATGCACTTGTAACTTCGGGCCAAACTTTCTTTTCCCTTATCTCGTCAGCTACTCTAAACTACCATCCAACGACAGTAAAATTACTGAGGAGGGACGTTTCTACTTCTCGCCTCCCCCACCCGGAAAAGGGCGTACTTTCGAAAGTTGGTTTCCTACGTATCTAACCACCTTTTGTCGGACGAAACTCGGTTTTATATACGAGAATCTCGTGATAGTACTTTTTTTAAAACATAAATTCATTTCTTACTATACTCAGCTAAAACCCTGTACGTAAACGTAAAATCCGCCAAATAATTTTAAGTATTTAAAAGGTTATGTAAAATCTTGTCACATAAAAGCAATCAAGACGCACTGTTAACCATATTAACAGAAATAAATAATTCAGCTTTAGAAAGAGAATATTTGAATACAATGAGTCGTAATTTTGATATATTTTTCATGCCGACAAAAATTCATATAAAATATTACGTTTCTAAAACAGCTTCATCGAAACAAATACTTCTGGATTTATCTGAAATAACCTAAAAGAGCAGCTTTATTCAATCAATGTACATACACAATAATTACTCTTTCATGCATAGATCATCATCATCAACAAAAATAGCAGACAAAAGACTGAAACCTCGTCATTATTTTGATCCTTTCATAGATAATATGCCCCAGTGAAGTCTCAGCTTTCCTCACTTTTACAAAAGATAATGATTGTTCCTCGGTAGGAGTCTGCGGGGCTATTGAACACTTAATTCTTTATACGAATCCTTTTTTTGTCATCGATAGCCATAGACACAGATGGATATTCCTCCTCCCCTAAGATGACGCCTAGTTCCAGTTTTTCTAAAAAGACTTTCTTCTAGCAAAATATTGCACTGCGGACCACCATCGAATAGTGTACATGTGTCTCCATCGTCTGTAGGACTCTTGTAGAGTACCCAGGAGTCTTTCAGGAAGCCCTTACTTTTTAAAGTCCATTGTGGAAATCAGTATTTTTGGATGCATTGTCTCCTGGATCAATCTTGGTGAAATGAGGTTATCTAAGGTGAGAGAGGGCTATTTCTCATTTATTTGCTCTGACTGAACCCGCTCAGTGGAAGATGTTCTATGTGCACTTTAAATGCCAGGGAAGACCATCATATTTTCTGAATGCGTCGGCCGAATTTCATTAACGCTCCGTGGGAAGTCTTTACATGCCCTCCTTCTTTCAGACTTGGTGAGGTCACTCAGTAGTGACAAGCCAGTGTGCCTAGTCGTCCAATTCTTTTCTAGTCTCTCTTTGCCGTTGATATCACTAGGATGTGATCACGAAGCAACCGGCATTTATGAGTATGAAGAAGTGAAATTATTGAAAGCTGGGTTAAATTATTGTTTGGGATGACCAGTGCGAGAAATGGATTTTACTCCTTCGGAATTTTATAGGTTTGAAAACGTAAAAGACTTTGAGGACCATACAAAATATAACGGGATGGTTTGGACCTGAAGGATTGTATTCTTTAAGAATTGGATGGTAGTACATATTTCCATGGCGGATTGAGTAGTTTACTTCGTGTTATTGAAGCATATTTCGGATCTTCTTTCCAAGATTCGGGTTGTATCGTCCATTGAAAGTTTTCCTTTTCAATCTATTATGCGGATATCACATTGTTCGAAGTGAGGTTCTATCAAACTAAGTCGTGAGTAGTGCAACACTGTGAAAGAATTCAGGGAGTTTGCAAGCAGTGTACTTGTATTTGTTTGTGTTGATTTTTATCCCTTTTTTCATTAATGAAGGATCAAACAACACACTGTAAGGATCGAACATTGAGTGACTCCTGGCCAGATAGGTACATCTGTTTCAGATACACTACGACCATGGCCTCACGACATCATTGTTCATTAATATTTTCTATTTTTGTAACCTGTATTGTCTGGTCGTTACAACAACATTGAATGATAAAATACTTTTAAAGATCATTCGAAGAAAACTATCAGTGCATGTCTAATAAACAAGTGGCAAGGACTTTTTCTTGTGGTTAGGATTTGAACACGTATGCATATAATTGATTATTTTAAAATGTATTTTACTTGAAGTCGGACTAACAGGATTGTTTATCAGGGGTAAAGAGATTAGGGAGCGTCGTAACGGAAGACAAAAGGAATCAAGGGGGCGTCAAAAATACATCTCACTGACAACCTTCCCGTTCGAGGTCCCTTTTTCACCCCCAAGCCGGCTCATATTTCACTGTCAAGGCGCCATATTGTTTTTACGATCCAGGAGGAGCCCTTCTTACGAGAAAAGCTTCGAGGGCGGGGAGGAAAAATGAAAGCCATCAGCCAAGAAAGTCTGGCATTGTGCTCGGGGTTGAGATAAGGGTCCCAGTCATTTGTTAGCTGTCTACCCGGTGAAGGTTTTCATTTATATCGCGTCGAGGAATTTTCCTTACGGGGCAAGGAGATGTATGAGAGCCGATCTACTCTCTAAACTCCACCCCAATCCCATTTACAACTGCAACAATATAGATACAATTTTAGAAGGATTAAGAAGCAGTTTCGGAGCCGGGACACACGCACCGATTTCTCAACGCCATCCAAGTGTTTTTACCCAGCCATCATGGGGTTGCTGGATCGGAACTGACTCCGCCATCAATTCCTAGACACAAGCAACGACTTACGCCCTACTTGATAAATAATAAATATAAATTTAGCCTTTATATATATTTTTATAATATCTTTTATTTCATTTTTATTTGGCTATATTAACATTCACACGTTATAAATATACCATGAAAAAAATTGCATTACTTCAAGAGGTTAATCAAAATTTCCAATATGCCTAAAAAGCCCCTATAGTCCAAAGCTTCTAAGTCAAAAGCTTTAGGATTTTTTGTTTGGTCCTACTATGGCTGAATTTCGTTCATTTCTAAAAAAGCTGAATTTCTTTAGGATGTACTATGTATTCCTATAATAACATCAATCTTTGGCGATCTAACAAGGCAAATTCGATTAAAAACTACTTATATCAACACTCCCTCAACCAGACAAAGGTGTTTTTTCATTTTGTTTTTTGTTGAAAGCATAGGCATTGCAAAAACACTCAGAATATAAATTTGTACAAGTTTACCAAGCCGTAAGATTTTTCGGTTCTGGAAATACTGAGAGATAAGTTGCTTACTGCAATGTTCCCTGTACGAAGGAGCGATACTTTTGTCTGTAGTTTGGAGTCTGAACTTGTTTTCGTCTAAACTCTGCTGAAGAAAAATCGCAAAAACCAAAATTGTGAAATTCCAAAACCTTAGACTAAAACATTGAGACTAGGCTCCTACTATCTCATCCTGAAGTCCTTCCTCTCCGATCGCTGGTTCTAGGTCAGAATCGGCTTTGAATTTTCAGAGATCTTGCCCATCCAGGGAATACCCTAGGACCAATCTTACAAGCAGTCTACACCGATGAAGTTCCTATACACTCTAACACCCATATCACGACCATCGATAACTTCACGGCAATCCTCTCCTCATATTCGAACCTTAACAATCCAAGACTGCCATCGACTAGTGCTTTCGGTGGCCATCAACATAAATGAGCCAAAGAGCATAAGGTTCAAATTTACAAGAAGCACCATTCCACCAGTGCTCATGTCTAGCAAGGTAATTCCTCCATCAAACCAAATCCGCTAGGTTGGGGTTATCCTGGTCGGTAGGCATACGTGGGAAACACTCATACAACCATAAAGACAACAACTGAATCGAAGATGCAGAGAACTCAGATGCCTACTGTACCTAAATACGCAATGTATGCAAACAATACATTAACAACACTTAAGACACTAATCAGACCGATTTGGACGGAGTGAGCCAAGTCATCCAATAACCAAAGAAGGTATAATACACCCCTGATCCTAATACGTTTACACAACTTCTACACCAAGATATTCTGCCACACCAATCCGCTAGCTCAAATCCTCTTTGCTACGTCCTACTCTGACATACTCATGCCGCCTAAGAAAACAGTAGCCTGGTGACCTCTTAACACAAGTCTAAACCTCAACTGAAAGTCTAACGTGTATCTGCCAACAATTTTATTGTTCACTTCACTACCAACACGTTGTTAAATGTATACAAGTAATTAAAAAATAATTCAAAAATATTTTATAGGCCGACTAGGAACAGTGTAAGTAAAACAATGAATCGTTTCAATTCTGCCCGGATTATGCAACTTCGTTCTACACCTGTCCAACGGAGCTAGGGATATCCTCCTCATTAACATCATCGGTGCTGGCCAGGACGGAAAGATGTAATAGATTGCTGCCCGGGTAGAGGAAGCTCATGCACCATGTGTTAACTAGCGAATTTAAATTAATCGCGATTAAGAATTCATCCTGATTCGTATCGCGTTTGGTAGTTGTCGTGTTGTGCCTGACCAGTGTGAAGCAGAATATTTTGAATGCTTTAGCTCTTATAAAACCTTTTTCCAAGCTCTATGTTCATAACAATAGTAAAAACCGGTGAAGGGCAATTTGGATTTAAATTAGAATGATTAGAATTTTGAAATGGGGGGGGGGTTGATGCTGTCTTCAACAACCATGGCCTCGGGCCGAGATGAACGAAAGGGGG
>CM077114.1:12700498-12724027 GCA_039619505.1 Cimex hemipterus | reverse complement strand
AATTATTCCCCCGTGTCCCGGGTCGACAATACCATACATGCATTACTATTGAATATTAAAAGTGATGTTTTCATGCTGATGAAGTTTTGTCATAAAATATTGCGACTGTTATGAACGTGTGTTAAAACTTCAAGAGCTTGGTGTTTTTGAATTGTATTCATGATTCTGTTAAAAGTCTTCTTTTCTTATATCATTATTCATCTCCGTTATGTTATTTGGAACAATTGGTAAATTAGTCGTCTTTTCTGCGTCAATTGTCATATGATAACAAAGGAAAAATTATTTGTCACCCTGTATTGTACTCGGGTATTGCCCGGCTGTCACCAAGTAACTATAGCTTTTCTTTCCTTTTGTTCCTGTAACCCAGGGATTATTGATCTGATTAATTTATAGACATGGAATCAAAAAGCGTTTTTGTGGATTACCGATCATTTCGGAAAACAACACGTGTTGTACCAAGGGATTCCTTTTTGTATCACTGTACACCTACAACCCTTAAAAGGCCCTAGGCTACAATGCTGGCCAAATCTCTTCTATCTTTTACGCATCTCCTCCGTCGACTAATCTGCATCTTTCGGAGATGGTCGTCGTCATCGTCCTACCATTTTCTTTCTAGGCCTTTCTCGCAGCCATTTGCCAACTTACCCAAGTTTCTTTACAATCCTGTCATCTGGCATCCAATTATCAGGAAGGCAGTCCCTTTCAGGTGGTTAGCTTTTTGGCTGAAATATGTGATTTCTGGTATAGACCTTTCCGCGTTTGAACGAATTCGCCAGGGACCAAAGCAAATTGCGTCAAATATGTTCTAGAGCACTTCTTAACCCTTTAAAAATAACTATCATTTGATGAAGTCTAAATTTTAAACGCATGAGAAATGGGGTAGTTAAGACCCAAGGCAACTAGCACCTGCTTGCATCAACTCTTACCCTGATTTCTTCTTTCATACTTTTTGTCGTAAGCAGATCTCCCAGATATTTAAAGGCCTCACCGTTCAGAATAACAGAAGCAGAATTGACATGCGCTTGGTCTCTTGTGGAACGCAGTTAATGACCAAACCCGATCTTCCTTCTTTAACATTGAAAACTTCTCCTCAAGCTCTCTCAAATCTCTGGCAACCATGTGAGTATTTTCTACATACTCCAAGTTTTGAGTGGCTTGGTTCATCCAATTCTCTCCTGGGTTATTCTAATACACTTTTCTCATCATCGGCTGGAAATTCAAATTGAAGAGGATACTAGACAGCGCATCCCCTTGTCTGACTCCGAGACTTATGTCGAATTATTTTGACAGCCCAATTTCCATTTTCTCGAAACCTTGTCCGTAGTATTCGCACTAGGCGGGTCACTTTTCTTGGGATGCCATTTCCGAAATATCACAAATTATTTGACTATGTTATATTCATAGCACTTTTCATCAACTGATATGTTTTTAAAACCTGATCCCTTGACTATCGTTTGGCCTGAAGCAAGCTCTGCTTGTCTATCATTACAGTTTCAGTATATGTATTGAGCCATCCTTGTTGTTATCATAGAAAACTTTTAAATCTTGTACTAAACTGTTCGAATTAGTAATTCTCAACAGTTACCCATTTCACCTGAAGCTTATATGTTTTATAAAAGGCTGGTCGATTGAAGAATTGGGGATGAATTAATAACCATTCTTGTCAGTTGATTAATCACTCCTCAAGGCTAGATCGGCCCAAAGCTTATGGTCACTTTTTAATTACACCCTTCCCAGCGTATATCTTCCATCCCCGGATTAACAACTGCTTAGGGAGATAAAAAGACAGGTGTCCGATGGCCCATGGGAGATCACTTCCGCGTTCCATATGGTTCTCACGCGATATTAATGTTTTTTACTCTCGCCCATCAGCGTCTCCCATCGGAAAGGGAACAGGCCCAGAAGCCGACAGTCGTTACAATTTAATCTTCTGCACATTAGTCGAAGAGTGTCTGACAGAGCCTCAAGTTGTAATTCTGTTAATTCGAACTCTTCTCAAAACATTACCTGATGGATGCTTTAATATTAACAATCGAGTTAACTTTACGACTAAGAAGGGCCCGGCCCACTCTTGTTAACAAAGACAATAAATGGTTTACCCTAAAGTAAACCTTATTCTCTCCTTCAGACGTTTTGGAGACTTGGCAAATTCAACGCGTTATCCAATTACATCTGCCGGTCTGATAACTGCCGTCCTATTTTATCCTTACCGAAAGTACTCTCATCATAAATGTTCGTCATAGAAAAAAAAAACTTCTTTAAATTTATTATTGTTTTAGGGAAAGTGTGTTTTTCCAACCTTAAGTTATTTATCCATTGGGCGGTTGTTTCATATCCAAAGATCACATGGCATCTTTTTCTTCGTCCTTGCATGATCTACAAATGAGGCCAACGTTGAATAAAGCCAGTTTTGTAGGTGTTCGCTTAGATGCCAGTGACCAGTGCATAATCTTACCATTTACCCTCGGGTAACCCATATCGCGAAGGGATCTATAATCGGTTTCGTAAACCCAAGAAGATCCTAGGCCTGAAACTGGCTTTTAAACATCATTTGGCCAATTGTTCTGTTCGATCATTACCTAAAATTTCTTTTGTACCCAGGATTCTACGATATGTTGTAATGTTTTGCAAAGTGTGACTAGTGCTATTAATGCCACACTATTGTCTGTAATAATCTAGATTTTTATGCTTAAGAATTTCTATGGTAGTAGCATTCGTGGTGTTTAGTGACCGTTATTTAATTATCATTTGGAGATCGTGAAATGCGGTTTAGTTTGACGTAGGTTTTAGAAAACTATTTCCTATCCTACGTTTCGTACTTTATTGAGATCATCTTCAGGGTTGAAAGTGTTTGTTTTCCGTGTTGATGTGTCAATCTTGTGTCTTGTTGAGAGTGCCAGTGAGAGAGATACTGAGAAAGGCACTACTACCCAGAAAACAAACAGTTTGAACGCTGAAGATGATCTCAATAAAGATCGAAACGTTGGCACGATAAAGAAAATATTTTTTAAAAACCTACGTCACATCAGACCGCATCACAATCTCCAAATTATCAATAATGACCAAAGTGTACTTCCTTAATGAGTTTAATTGTTTGCTTTATTGGATATTTTGGCTAACATTTTGCTAAAGTGATGGCTTGTTATTGAATTGCTTTACCTGGGTGTTCTTAATATTAAAAGTTATGGTCTCCACTAAAAGGTTGCCTTGCAGTCCAAGCTAAAATCTTTGGCGGTTTCTTCCTCCTTATTGCATAACCTACAAATCGTATCATTGCTAAATATACCTGGGCACTGTCACCAACGGGACCTGCCATCACTCGGGGGTTCAATGTCTCGGCTTTGCTCTATCTCCAGGGAGGATCTGAACTGAGTTAAGGATTAACGCTTGAAAATCTATGTATGTTTATGTAATAGGAAATCTTTATGTATGATGAGGTAAATAATTGTTTAAAGTATTAAGTCTGACATTTAATCTGATGTAACCCTATATTATTATGTAGTTAAGGAAGATCAAGTTACATTAACTAAAATGTGAGGAATCATTGTCAACCTAGATCGAGGGAAAGTAATTGGTTATGAACATGTCATTATGCAACAAAACACTTTTTATGGTCGAAAACTCTGAATAAAGAGAAAATACACGGGGTAGATTTTCAAAATATATAAAAGCTTGATAACAAAGCATCCTTTGTTCGGTTTTCAGTGTCAGGACAGTTCGAACGGCGACTTTGGTAATAAAAGAGTACGCTTTTCAGATTGACGACGTAGCGTAGAAAATTCCTTGCTAGAGGAAAAGCACACCGATGGGGGTTGTAGTAATTAATCATGGTGGAGGATCTGGTGAAGGCCTTTTAAATGAAATTATGTCAAAATATTACTTTGAGCAGCCGGAGAGTGAGAACCCTCGTCACGATCCCTTTTCAAGAATATTATGAAAAGGTCGGAGGAATGCCGGGCCGGGCCACGAGGTAGAAGCGCCGCCGATGTAAATGAACGTCAAGGATGGGGGATATAAGTAAAATAAATGAGAAGGTCGGTTCTTCCGAGAGTTAGATAGATGCCAACCCCACGATGATCCAACGAGGCAAGATTGATGGACCCGTCTGTCGACGTCTTAAACTCGAAAAAGCTTTTATTACTTATAAATACGACACGGATAGAGAGCTTTTGCAATTTCGAGAAAACGACTTCAAATTGCACATCAGAAAATCAGAATTCTAACAATTAAAATTTTCAAAATAATATCCTGAATGTTAAAGTCAATTTTTAGACCTCAACTGTTATGTGACAGTGTTCAGTGTTATGCTCAATGTAAATTTATATTCAAAAGCTTCGATAAAGAACCAGTAATGCCGTAACGTAACCGTAACGTCCGGTAATAATATATAAATACGTCATGGCTCACTGACTGAAAATAAAAAGCATAGAGGAATCTAATTAGTGTATAGAGTTGGTGAAGCGTTAAGAAACTTCATCAGAAGCACAAAAACATTGCTCTTAAACAAGATATTAGAAAGGTTTTACATAACGTTGCCGCTATTTCAAGGTCGTAGACTCATTGGCCTGATACTTGATAGGTTTTTACATTACCTCTTAGGCCAACAACCTGTTAGATGTGAAAAGTCTTAAAATATAACACTATCGCAAAATAATAATCACACGATGTTAACACTAAAAGAATGTCGCGATATCTTAAAAAGATACGAAATGGAGGTTTTGTTTAACGTTTCCGCTATTTCAAGGTCACCGTTATATTTAACGTATTTCAAATACCGTTTGCTATTCGAAGATATTTTGGACTAGCCCCACTGGCCTGATACTTGATAGGTTTTTACATCATTTCCTATGTGTCTCTCTTAGGTCTACAACTTGTGATTTGGAAAATGTCAAAAGATTGTTAAAATGAAAACACTATCGTAATTAATCACACGAAATTTTCACCAAAAGACGGTCGCGATATCTTAAACAGGTACGAAATGGTCACGTAATGTGGAAGTTTTGTTTAACGTTTCCGCTATTTCAAGGTCGCCGTTATGTTTAACGTCTTTCAAGTGAAGTTGATGTATTTCAAGAAATTTTGGACTAGACATATTGGTCTAATACTGGATAGGTTTTCTCTATTGGCACCTGTTAGGACTACAATTTAACAGATCTTTAGCATAAAACTCTATATAAATGTATCTAGCATAACGTTTCCGATATTGCCATCCACCAATATATGACATGTTTCAAATAACGTTGACGTTATTTGAAATTTTTTGAATAACGGATTTTTGACCGCTAATTAAACTTTTCTGGGGACTTTGTAGTAGCTCAAGTTATATTTGTATCTCGTTCATATTATGGTTTTCCTCTTGACTGCTGACTGTAGATTGGCAAACGCTGAGGACGTGATAGTTTTTGAAGATCTAAGGTGTAAAGTACTAACCGTAAAGCGTAAGATTCTGGAAAGTTCAGTTTGAAATGAAATTGAGGAGAAACAAAACTGTTTCAGTGGTTAGTTGAACAAAACATACATACTCAATATAATCTATTGTACAGCTGATAGGAATTTTAGTTTTTATATTGTATTTTGGCAGTTCAGCGGAATGGTCTATTTTCACCATTGGTTTGGTTTTATTGAAAGAAAGATTTATGAGTTTGTCATTCCTGTTGTATGTAAATGTTGGAACACTATATAGATTTACGCACACACATTTTGACGCACATGAAAATTTGTACAAATTTTAAAATATTGTGTGAAATATGTGAAAAATTTATCTTTCACCGTACATATTTTTTTATTTTTAATAGGATATCTCAAAGAAAAATACGTTGTTGACTTTATGGTCAATCTTTAACTAGAATGATCTTCTAACGTCCATTTTTCACTTTTGGCCATGTTGGGCCAACACATTGGTCATCAGGATGGGCAGTATGCCATGCTGGCCTAGCAGGACTTCACACACTGGTATAATAGGTAGTCCAACCTTTTCCCTAAGGTTGTGCCAGCACTATCTCGTTGGCCCAGTTGCTTACTTTCCCTGTGCTTGATGGTTTCGCGGTAGGGACAATCGGAGGAAATTTGGCTTGAGTGTTTAATTGCTATTTACTTGTTATTGATAGAAATCTGATAACAATTGTCGACCAATGTTGACCCATGTTAGCTGGAATGTCACCTATCTACTGCGCACATTTTTTCATTTATGTTGGCCTACTATAATGTCCTTAGCAATCCAATGTTCCGCAACTACATTTCCAATTTGGACCAACATTCGCCAATAGAGGCATCCCCCTCATGGGCCACAGCTTGGACCGTAATGAAAAAGGGCTACGCTATCTCAGGTAGCATTCTGTTATCTGCTCATGAGCAGTTTAATCAATTTAGCCTTACCGTTCATTAGTTACATATATACAATTCTCCCTATTTCCTAAGACCCACAAAAACTGATTTTTTTTCATAATGATATTCCCATATAATAATGTTTAATTTAAATTTTTTTTAATAAAAATAAAACCTCTATAGAGATAATTAGTGGCCGTAACTTTTTCTCGCCATACTTCTTTACACAAACATTCAACAGAACGATAATATGGCGAAACAATGCACTGAAATGCTAAAACAAGAAAAATATTATAATAATGTTAAACAATTACTTTGTAATTAAATCTTTGAGGGCAAAGCCAGGTGGTGAAGAGAAATGAGAATCTCCGGCTGTGGTTGGGGGAGAGGAAGTGTAGTGCATGAAATATACTGCATTACGGCAACCCTGGCTCTAATGCGCTATTTTCTGATTTATAGAGGTTGTCATTTATCTGCTGCTAGTGTCTCCAGGTCGTTAGGAGCCGTGGTGTAATGAATAGCATTTGTCAGCGCTTAGCCGCATCTTACCTCCATCCATCTCGACCGTCATCTTTTCCCAGGTGGTTGAGCATCCATCAGGGCCGACGACAATGTGCCCGTGAAGGCTCGTCAAGTGTCACCGATATCGTCTCGCATTCACCCCCGCCTTAATTCCCGGTTAAGTTAAGAAATTCTACCCCTGGGTGATACATCGCGGGCGTTACTGTAAACCCAGACGCGCTCCCAGCCGTAAATCAACCGGGATCCGAGAAGACTGATGAAACCCCCAAAGAGTTCAAAGGCTCGGAGAATTCGACGGAGCTTTCACGCCTCACGGGCAGAAAAAGTCCGCTAACGAGTCAATGGTCCGATCCGATAAAAAATAAAAAAAACACCATGGCGAAGTAAGTGGACCGGAAGTATAATAACAGACAAAGAGGAAGTAAGGGCGGAGAGGGCGGAACCGGGCCACACCTTTGTGATAAAAGCACAGTTCATTAAGTCCCCACCTCTTATTCGTATCGGCTTCCTAAAAGTAAATATGTTTATCTAGGCTGGTCGACCCTGCCCAGTCCCGTTACCGATAATTTATGTCTTCAGTTACAGTCTATACACAATTACTTTAATTACTCGGCATGTCGATTAGCCCACAAGCCAACGAAATGAAACACCTGCGTTAAAATTTACAGAAACGGTGGCATCAAAAAGTTTTTCACGAGCCTTAAAAATCGTTGCATTATTAATATACAGGGTGTCGATGTTATACCGAACTCACTTCGACTTTCGAAAATTACTCACCCTAGAAAAAAAGTTTTAAAATTTTTTTTTAGCGTAAGCTCTACTTTGAAATATTGCAATATTTTTTTTAAATTTCTTAATAAAGTTAAATAATGATTTTTAATGATAATTTTTATCTTTATGCGCGGGTTCAACAAATTAATGCAATTTTATGAAAAATAGATAGATTTACAAAGTTCAACTAACTATTGTTATTCTGGTTCAAAAATTACTCAAACAATTTTTTTTTCTAACCATTACAATAATTACGGTTTTCTCCAATTTGTTGGCTGTCTTAAAATATTTTAAAGAGAATTAGCAAAATCTCTACTTTCAAAATAGAAATTTATTTTTAAACGAATTTTTAGCCATGTTCCATAAAAGCCATCGAATTTAATGAACTTGATCAATTCGTATGTAAAGTGTAAAAATATAGAAAAGAATCATTTAAAAAAGATATACTTTTCAACTTTTAAAAAAGTTAAAAATCGTGAGATGCGCTCTGGTGTGATGTAGGTTTAAGAAAAACATTATTTTTGTCGTGCCCACGTTTCTCACGGACACTCTGAACACGATAGCAAGAATGGCACTAATACACAGAAGATAAACATTTTGAGCCCTGAAGATGATCTCAATAAAGATAGAACCATCGGCACGATAAAGAAAATGATTTTTTTTAAACCTACATCACACCAGACCGCATCTCACGATATCTGAATAATTACCGATTAATGGTCACTACTAACCAAAAAAATGCAGAAAACCGAATTTATTGTTATGTTTAAGCTCGGCTTATGTCACAAAAAATGTTGGGTATTTTCGTGGGTGAGTGAGTAGTTTTTCAGAAAACCAGACGGGACTCTGCATTTTTTCATTAAAACCATAAATTGAAATTGCATGAACTTGAAAAATCCGTGGACGAAAATGTAGGTAAACATGAAGTGAAAGCCAAAAATGAAAAAAGTTATATTTTTCAAAAATTTTTTAATAGAACTTGGACAAATTTAATTATTGTAATTTTAAAATTAGACCTTATGATAAAAACGGTAAAGAGGTTTTATTGGCTGTGTAGTATTCAGGAAAAAACAGGTACTAATAAGTTGAAATCCTTTAAGTCTAACGGTTTTCTATACCGACATTCAACATTTTTAAATAAATTTATGATCTTTATGAATCCGTGTATGGAAATGTAGGAAACAATGTTTTTTAAAAAACGGTTTTTAAAAGTTCTATTTTTCTTACTATTTTTAGCAAATTGTCGAGAACCATATTTTTTTAAATTTTAGTTGTTGTTTTTGATAAAACCATAGGTGACATAAGTATGTTAAAACCCTGTATATCTGATATCACGCTGAACCAATTTTTTTTGCCATTTTTTTATCAAGCCATAAATTGAATGATCTTGAAAAGCGCGTCTATAAAAATGTAGGTAGTAATATAGTTAAAAAGCCATTTGAAATAGTTATACTTGTCAATTTTTTTAAATAGACGAAACTATAATTATAGCAATGTTTAAAATCTAAATTAGAAAGCTACAAAAATTTTTCAGTCTTTGTGAAAAACAAATGAGCGACACTAGTAGTAGAAAAACTTATATATCTAATGTTATCATAAACAGATTTTCAAATAGATTTTGCCATTTTTATTCATTTGGCTTGATGAATCTGCAAAAATGTTACTAACCGTTCATAAAATAAATTTTAATTTTGAAAGCAGAGATTTTGCTAAGAAAAATTCTCTATAAAACGTTTTATATGTTGAGTAACTTTGTGAGAAAACCAACAATTGGAGAAAACCGTATTTTCTTTTTTTTTTTTTGGAGGGGGGTATGCTGCCAAATTACTCATGAAGTTTTCTATTTTCATTTTACTGTCGAGCGGGATCGGCAGACCAGGACCAGGTCCCCTTCATTCATTCAGTTCCATCATCTTCTAAATTTTCATGGTTGAAAAAAAAAAAAGAAACGTTTACTGACTTTAGAAATCCATAGTTTACGTTGAAAGCTGATGGATTATTGCTTATTAGGACAGATTCTAAGTTTATTGGTTTGGAAATGTTTGGGACTTGGTTCAGATTTTTTAGAAGTTTATTCGTTACTATTACCACACCGGTTTTTCGATCTACTTCTATTTTTCTTTTAATGTATTGTACTGTGCGAAAGGAAGTTTTGAATGTCAATGTGCCCGTATGGGATGCTTTTTGAGATGTTATCTCTTGTAAATGTTTATGCAACACGGCATCATCTGATATCTGATCCTTGTTTTTATGGTTGAAAGGTGTCGCAATAGATAGAGTGCTGATTGCGCAGTGATGTCCCACACGTTGGATCAACACGTTGCAATGTTAGAAAGGCTGATATTTTTATGTTTAAAATGTTGTTGTTGTTTTATGGTTAAAACGAAAAAATAACAACTATCTTTTGGAGGCTCATCGTTAACTCACTTCATTAGCTTTTATTTCGTATCGATTCGTATTCGTTAGCTAAAACTATTTGATTGCCCCGCATGAAATTTTATTTTGAAGGTACAAATAGGGCTTAAGCCCTTTTACACATACGTATAATAAGAATAAATGTGGTTTTATAAACATAGTCAAATAAGCCAAATAATATTCGACCTTCGATTCGGCTCACGACCAGTTTTCACTACTTCGGTCGAGGATTCGAATCCCTCTCGTGACACTAACATTATCATCCCAGCCAAGACCTTACATAAAAAGAATAATTAGTAAAATAATAATTCTTTGAATTAGATTCCTGATCGTACCAATTATATTGCTTAAAAACAGCTGGTCGATCACTTTTTATTATATAATAATAATACATGACAACAATGTATTTTTTAAATAATAATTATTTATAATCGAATGATGAAACCACATTACGATAGAAAAGCAGAAAGAGAAAAATATAAAAGGAAATTGCAAAAGAAATGAAATAGGGAAGAAAATGAGAAGATTGGTTTCTTTTTTGTAAAAACTCTCATGCTAGGAAGCCTGTCAAGTCAGTTGTCGACGATTCTGCGTCAATGATGTTGAAATTTCCGACGGCAAATTTACATACGCTGGAAGTTTAATATTTGAGCAATATCGTGATGAAGGAACTGGAATAAATTGCCTTACGTCTTAAATCCGAAAATTGTCGCTTGTTTTGGGAAAGACCGACTGACTAGTTTGAAAAAAGAAATACGTTTAAAACTAATCAAAACTAACAGGAAAATCATTGGCACAATGGTTACAGGCTTTTCTAGCATATTTTATTATGAAACGCGACCCAGAACCTCCTCTATAAGTACGCAAAAGTAAAAAAATATATATAAAATGGGAAGAGGTTTATTGGCCGACAAACACCTGTCATCGCCGGCCCTCTGCGTGTTCGTCTTCTTTCGGGCTAATCTGGTAGTTTCTGACTCTCTGTTTCAAATGTGTACAACGTAGATATCTTAAAATGCCTCTAATTTGTACCTCAGGACGTCAAATACAGAATTGAAACAAAACACACATCACCAAGTGCATGGATGTCTGGTCACTTTCACACCCCCAGAGTATTCGATTTTACTCGGCGCGGGCTTGAAACCACTCCATTCTCGCTAATAACTTACTTTTATGTTGAACTGGCACAAGGGCATTTACTGGGTCTCACAGTAAGTGCCCTTGTGCCAGTTCACTATGAGCTCGCCAGCTCGCAGACCAAACCCCATCATCTACTACAACTTACCGCTTTAGACATCACACACGCACCCTAGATTACTCGATATTTCTCTAGGTAGGGGTGAACCAACTCCACCCTCGCTATTAACTTACTTTTACTGTCCAGACTCACCCAGAGTGCTCGATATTCTTCAGGGCGGGGGTGAATCCACTCTACTCGCCCTATTATCTTACTTTTACTCTCCAGACGTCACGCACTCACCATCTGAGAACTCGATATTCCTCGGGGTGGGATGAAGCCACTCCACTCTTGCTATTAACTTATTTTTACTGTCCAGACCACACACTCCTCCCAGAGTACTCGATATTCCTCGGGGAGGGGGTGAACGATCTCTACTCTCACTGTTATCTTAATTTTACAGTCCGGACGCCCACACTAACCTCAGAGTACTTAATATTACTC
The DNA here is from genome assembly GCA_039619505.1 of Cimex hemipterus. Lineage (NCBI taxonomy): Eukaryota > Metazoa > Arthropoda > Insecta > Hemiptera > Cimicidae > Cimex > Cimex hemipterus. Next base: position 12,712,314 of record CM077114.1, on the reverse strand, counting down.
GGGCGGGGGCTTGAGAAGGGATAAAATGGCAGATTTACTGCAAGAGAAGAAAGCGTTTTTGACATATTATTTCCGAATGCCGTAGGTTCGTATCTCATCCGTGACATTTTTTTTTTTTTATTCGGTCATTTCTGCTTATCCTCGGTGGAGTCTGAGTATCGCCATTTCTGTGGTAGGTTATGAGGGAGCAACGCACAAAGAGGAGAAAAATACGAGGGAATTACGCGGTGTAAACGAAAAAATGGGTGTTAGGGAGTGCGCCATTAAAGGGTTAACGAATAGGCCGTTAGAACAGATTTAGTGTAATAGTCGCGTGCGATACGAGTCCACAAATTCCGTCAGCAGGGACGGGGTCGGAATGAATAATTCAAGGAGCGGAAGAAATAAGTATAAGAGTGTTTCTTCCTCTAGGGTTACACTATAATTTACAATTTGAATATTCTCAGGGAGTTGTATGCTCACGGAACACTAGTCATCCGCGGCGTCATTAATTCGGGGGAGGGGCTGTTTTCGGGAGGAGATCCGAGACAAAAGCGTCGTCGGCCCCTTTGTAATATCTTTCCTTGGGGCTTCTTTGCATTGTAGATTCCTCCACCGCGGGATTCAGGACTATCCATCAACCCCCTGAAACAAAACCCGCCCCGATTCCTCTTCCATCTTTCCATTATCAATCTGGGCGAAAACCCCCGACCGCCCTTGTTCCCGCTTTCCTCTTTATACACATTTATAATAAAGACGGAGTTCTCCTTTTATTAAATAGCTCCCTCCCCGTTCTCAAAGGGGCCGGAGCTCAAACGATTGGTTATTACCGTCGGGCTAATTTAATATCTCTCGGTATCTCAAAATATTTCGCTCACCCCACGTTTGTGAAGGGCCGACTGGGTAAACTGAGCCTTCCTATAGCTTTCGTTTATTGGAAAATATTTTCAATTAATCCCTTCCACTTCAAGCGTTTTAATATAATCACCGTCGGCGTTATCGTTAATATATTTAAATTATCATAAATTAACTAAAAAGTTTCGCAATCTACAATGCTTTGTTCGTTCTGACGCGAACGTAGGTTATTTGCTATTACAATAATAATAACCTGGAACCGCAGAGCATTTCGGATCATGCTGGCTTTTATGGATGAGCCCTAAGTAATTGTAGGGCTAGGAAGTGACAAGATTACAGTATAATTTACGGTAGAAAAAGATTTCATGAAGACAAACAAACGATTCACCTTGTAACATTTACAATTTTACCCGGGGCAAAACCAATTTTTTAAACTATAATTTTTCTTTTAAACAAAACTTGTTACAAAAAAAACCTTTCTTCGTTACCTACCCACATTTCTTCAAAATTTAGATCGTTTTTTCAAGCGCAGTAGAGATTGGACAACTCTTTTTAAGATTAGAATCAAAACGCCCATTCAATGAAAAGAATCAGCTGATATATTAACCATACCGCGGCGCTCACCAAATTGAACTTACCTATAAATCGATGCTGTTTTTTTTTCTTTTTAAATTTCGGTGTGCCAGCGCCAATGATCAAGGGTAACTTTACTTTCTCAGAACAATTGAGTGAAAATCGAAGAAATAAGTAAAAAGTTGTTGATCATGCCCAGACAATGGCGTATCTATAGCATGATGACCAGGATGTTTCTCAAGCAGTGTAGTATATCGGCTTATTGCACTTTCCCCAGATCTTTAGTTCTGTTCCATTGACTCGCTCCTTCTTTTAAGCAGCCGTGGGACATTTTCATTGCTGCAATTCTTTTTTCTGCGTCTTCTTGACTTGAGCTCTTGAGGAGATGGTGATGACGATACTAGCAGGGCTTACGCTTCTTCCGGCTTATGTACCTTCCTAGTTCTCAAGTTCAGTGCAACCAACCTAATCCTTCTTATCGGAAATATTATGACATTACTGTTGCTCCTACAATTTCATTCCCTAAGTTTTTTCTGTATGGTAGGTTAAATCTCGATCATCTCGAATAAGATATTCAAAGATGATATGGGTGGGTGTTTGCTCCCTTTCATTGCATTATTTGCAGATAAGATCATCGTTATATTTGCCCGTGTGTAAATGGTTTCTCATATGCCAGTGACCGGTTAAAAGTCTTATCACTCCTCTGAGTCTAACCCTCTCCAACTGCAGCAGTGAGTTAGCCAGTCTTGGTGAGGATTGTTTTAACATAGAGTTTATCCACTTCTGCTTTGGACTTTTTTGGATCCATTCTGCAGTGGAGGATTTTGTATTTGTTTTTGTTATCCCAAATAATAACTTCGGGGCTGGGTACGTCTTGCAGATCCTTTTCTGGCCATTAGGTCTGTTCTTTCGTTACCCAAAATTCGTCCCTGCACCAAAGATGTCATCAGGTTGTCGTGTTTCCCTAGGGTATGAAGATTCATTCACTAGTTTTGACGTGATTTCAATTTTTGGCCAGACTAACCTCTTTTAAGGATTTCTATTGCATTTTGTTGTAAAAAATTATTTACTACTTTTTTATTAGCAATTATTGAATTTTTAATGTGTAAAGGACTGCGATCGAAAATTTCATTTTTGTCATTGTGGTCGACATGTTGTTTCCAAGTTAATAATCTAAAACCACTATAATAAATGCCAACTTCTATTACGTTCTTGAAATTATATTAATTTCCTCGGCCACCACTTGGTGTGTTGCCATTTTTGACTATCTGTAAATAATTTATTGAGGGCAAACAATTTTAATGGATGCACTTGCATTATCATAATTTGGTTAGGTTGTTTGCGCTCGAGTGTCGTGGAAGTGACTGTCAGGGTGGCGCGCAGTCAGTATTGTTACATTATATTTATGCACCGGACCAGGGGGCGGGAAGGGGTTGATTAATTTATGCCCCCCGCGCTTCCCTCGTCGCCCACGCCTATACAAAACTACCGATTCGGTTCCGCCCGAGGGCCGACAATTGGAAATATCCGCTGGAAAATTGAGACTGGAGGGAAACGCATCAGGGCCACCCTCCGACAATCCTTTTTGGCTCGACTAGGCCATTTGCACCTGAGAGAGACCACAAACATATTTCAGAGAAAAAAATACGAAATTTTCCTAAATCTTAAACCTAACGTTCTTCGTCCTTTTTTTGAACAATGTAACTTTTTGATATAATATAATTTAATATAATACTGTAGTATTGCCGTTGTTGCTATGACTTTGGTTTGGCAGACGCACTTCGTGAACTTGCAATCCTCATTCATAAGATGACCAAAATCATTGGAAACAATGAGGGGTACACATCTCAGCATCCCTGTTACTAACGAGCTTTTTGTTCTCCAAAAACACAGAAACGCCGGTGGTTGTTATGAAACAGCAGCATAAAATCTTAAAATTAATAGTTCAAAAACTTCATAACCACGAATAAGTTGAATAAGCAGTTTTGTTGGAAATGTGTTCTTTGCTTGTAAAAAATATTAGTTGGGCTCATAATATGGAAAAGAAATGTATCTCACTCTCAACACGATACGCAATAATGGCACAAGTACACAGAAGACAAACTCTTTGAGCCGTGAAGACGATCTCAATAAAAGATCGAAACGTTGGTACGATAAAGAAAATGATTTTCTGAAACCTACATCACACCAGACCGCATCTCACGATATCACAATAACAATGGAAAAATGTTTTTCATTTTTGTTTGCAACGAAAAACTTCTGTTATTTTATATACCTTATTAATACAAGTTACCCTGTTAGGTCCTCCACGAATTATTTATGGTATAAATCTGATCAGTGTTAATCTTATATTTATGACCTTTGTGATCTCGCTTTATGTCCGTTTCGCGGCCTAGGCCTATGTGTACTATCGATCGTTTGGATGTTTTATTGCGGCGCGACTAGTTTTCCATTCATTTTTAAGTTGTTAATTTTAATATAAAATCATTTTATCTCTTCGGCACGAATCGCACTTATTTTAGGATAAAAGTCGGGTATCTGTTACATCCGAGATAAATAATTTACTGCTCAGGTGTGAACCCGGCCTTAGGCTACGGTTACTATGGATGCGAATTCTGACGAAATTTCGTTCTGACGAGTTCGTCCGAACAAACAAATACTTGTTTTCCAATGAGAAGTGTTCACTTTGTAATTGCATGTCAGAACCCGCACCTTATCGTCAGCACCATGCGAGTGTTCAAACCAGTTTCATTTTTTCGTGCGTTCTGACGTTCTACTTTTTATTTATTTAATACGTTTTAAGTCGGTCTTTGTGGGGTATGAAAGGCAGAGAATACCACAAAAGGACTCTAGGCCAAAGTGAGAAAGAAATCAACACTATTTTAGTAGTCATAATTGACTATACTAATTATTCTAATGAATAATTCTTTTTATCTAAGGTTTTTGGTTGAGAGGAAAACTGAATGTCCCCGGCGAGATTCGTACCAACGATCTTCGGCTCAGTACGCCGCTGTTCCAACCACTATCATGACATGGATCCCCACGGACACCAACTCATCACAACCTACAACCTTTCGAATTTTCCCTCTTTTTGCCATTTTTCAAATTTCCTTGGAATAAATATGGTCAATTGTGAACGCTAAAAATACATTGATTAATATACATTTTTTTAAAGGACTAGCAATAAATTTGAAATTCTCCCTTAACATGGTCTCGCTCTGTTTTCCCGCCACGTATCAATTCTGACGAAATTTTGTTCTGACGATTATGACCGAAATCAGGTGGTTACATCGTGCGCGTTTTCTGATAGTCTTAGAGATCGTGAGATGCGATCTGGTATGACGTAGGTTTATGAAAAATATTTTCTTTATCCGGCCAACGTTTCGATCTTTATTGAGACCATCTTCAGGGCCTGGGATTTATAAAAAAATTTTAAATTTCACAAATATATGTAGGATTTGAAAAGAATTTGTACAATGTTAGAAAATCGTAGATTAAAAACATTAATTTATACTAGCAATTTTTAGATGGTATTTTTGTGTATAAATTCATTTTTTTAATCTAAAATTCTAACATTTTATAAATTCATTTTTATCACATTCTAGATAGATTTGTACAATTTAAGCAATGTTTATAAATCCCAGGCACTTAAGATGATTTCAGTAAGGGTCGAAACGTTGGCATGATAAACAATTTTTTTAAAATCTAAGTCACACCATACCGCATCTCACGATCTCCGAGTAAACATTATTATTTAACGTAGTCTTGATCTATATTTATTTTTAAATTATTAGAAGTTCAAAAAAAAATAATAATAAAAAAATTAAAAATAAAACGGTAAAACGTGATATGACGTTATTCAGCTGTAAACCTAAATTGGGATCATTCGATCATCCCCCTGTACAAAAATTTCATCTCGTGCGGTTCATCTCCCTCGTCGGGGGAATATTCGCGGGTTATTTTTAATTTTTCCATTCGGCTCGTCCCGGGGTCGCGTAATGAAAAACATCAACAACCCTTAGTGTCCCGGGGTAAAAACGGCCATGTTGAAAGGGTACACTCGGGGCCGGCCGGTTGCATCGTATGCAGTTCGGAAGCAATATCGATCCAACGCGAGAGAATAAATCTCCTGTCACTGCACTCCAACTAATCCGGCTCTTTCTCACTTTCCATCGGTCCCCAATGACAGAAACAATACGATACTAACAGCTAACAATATTTCAGCTTATATCGTTTTACTAATAATTACTAAAAGGCTTCTTGAAACAGTATTGAGAAAAATTCAATAAAATGCATTAATTAATGTTAAATCATACTTTCAAAATAATTTTCTATGTCAAAAATAATAACCTATAGTTCATATTTAAAAGTTTGCATAAACCAGTACGTTGAATTAAAGTCATTAAAATTACGTCTATTTATCTGAGCAACTGTGCCTCAGGACTCTCACTTAGCTCCATTTCACATCATCCCCTATGTGAATGACTCGTAAGAGAGTTGGTAAGATGTATGAATGTTCTAAAAATATTCTATCAAGTCCTGTTCTGAACATTTTCATGATCCAAAACTCAATTTGAATGGTGTAGTAGCAACAATCCCTTAAAACAAATGGTACGCGATAAGCTGCAAAGAGGATCATTTTGAACTTCGGAGTTACCTTTACTTATATCTTCCAGTAAAGGTGAAATTTAAAGGAGTCGGTCTCTTTGAAACCGATATTGATCTGTTGTGGCATCTTTATTATTATATTTTGATCAGGCCCTTTTTCTAAGGACTCCCTTGTGAATCTTTCAGGCTTAGGTTTATATTCTTCCAGAAGTAGGAATCAACCTGTTTTGGTATCAAGAGCACGTGTCCCGTTGGTTCACTTCTTCTTGTCAACATTGTTCTTTCGGGCCTATAATTACTCTGCGGAGTCTGTAGTACCCAGTTAGCGGTCTTACTTTCATTCTAGTCCTGTCAAGTCCTCCTCGTTGACTTTTGCGATAGTCCTTTAATGAACTTGTCACGTCTATGTCTTGCAATACGTGGTAATGGGTGTTTAAACCATCTGCGTTCCAAAAGAGTTTATCTGGGAAAGGTAGGTATTACATGCTGTCATGGTGTCACCAACCAGAGCAATCAGGAAGTTGATTTCTGTAAAACTTTGGGTTATTAAGTAAGAAAGAAAGGTTGATAAAAGTGATGACATTTAAGGATGGAGGGAGTGGAATAGCATCCATGTAGTGGACAGTGGTCGGCGAGTAACTTGTGAAGACCGCAGTTTTGTTTGGTGTCTTGTTTGATGACATGTTCCATTTGTCCTTCTTCTGCATTTTTCAGTCAATAAATATAATTCTACTCCTTAATACTAAGTTCAAGGCTTTGTAGATTATTGCAATGGTTCTTCGAGGATTTATTCTCAATGCATTCCGGACATACGTTTGTGTTAATTTGGTATGCTGCCAGGGCCGATAGATGTCTTTATCAAAATTTCGTTGGTCAATTTACCATCCTCTTCGTTCCTTTAAATGCCCTGGAACAGGAGAACAGGTCATTTTATTGTTGTCCCCAATGTCTGACAGGATCTCGACACAATCCAAACGACTCTGGATTTTACTAAAGATAATGTGCATATTTGCTTAGCTTTCCGAGTAGATGGCCATGTTTCTTTGCTAATTTCTTTTTTGCAGTGGATACCAGGAACTGGAGGAGTTCCCTCTTGTGCAATGCAGCTGTACAGCTTATTGTGCTTCACCCTTGGGTCCATTTTTTGGGCGCTCGCAACACAAGTGTGAATTGGAGCCCACGGTTTGGCGGTGTTCTTCCATCGAATAAACTCATTTTTGAGGGGTTGGGAACAAATTCAGGGTCGCTGAGATCCGATCCCGCTCCTTCCCTTGATGAATGCCGTGTCAATTTCTTTCAATTGCGGCCACCGGTCCCTTTTCGGCGTCAAAAATGTCCTGAAGCGAAGGTGGGCGTCGAGGGATCTACTAGTCGAGAGTCTGACGCCTTAACCACTCGGCTAACGCGGCCGCCTTTTTTTGCCAATGCTCAGCCTTTTGATTTTGTGTAGCACAATGTTCGATGGCCTCAATCTCCGCTTGAAAGGTAGTGGCATTATGGTTATACTACCCACACTACGTCTTAGAGTCGGTTGTATACCAGAATGGTCGGCATTAACTATTAACCTATTCTTGAGGTCTCCGCAATTGGATAGTTTAATTGTATATTTTTAACAAAAAATAATTTTAAACTCTTGGCATCGTCAGACATCCTTACAACTTCATATACTCGAAGTCCTCCCGGAATTTAACAGCTCCTTTTTATGTGCAGCTATTCAGCTTGTTGTTGCTTTGGCCTGTGAATTGTAGATCAGGACTCTCCGTGGATAGAAATATTACTTGATGTCAGGTGGACGTCAGAGGAGGCGTTCTCAGTTCCTTAAGAATATCCAGATTGTTTTAGTCTCCGTGTTTTACTGACTCGATCAACCCAACTATCTTTACGCAATCACAGGTCTACCATCGTGCCAACCCAAAAGTTGGGCTTTCTCCCGAGCTTTGACCACAGAAGCGTTTACACCTATCAACGATAATTATTAATCTAAGTGTGATATTACTGACCATTTATTGTACATCGTAACCACATTTGGAATAAGGCTATCAATTAGTTTCACAAGCATGACCAGAGATGTGCCAGATCATTCCATAATGAGAATACTTGCTTTTTCAATGGAAAGGGTTTAGTTGTTCACCTCATTTCAATTTTACAGACAAAACATATAAAATTATAAAATAAATTATAAAAATTGCAGGCCTAAGAATTGGCATCCCCTTTTGGGAATCGTAAAAGATCTATTTGACGTACAAATATTTACTTTTGCATTTTCTGTTACATTTCATATCGATTCTTATCTAATCTTATCTATTCTTATCGTTCTACGTAATATTTTATTAGCTTAATTTGCCTTTTTAACGCATAATCGTATTGTGAGAAGTTTTGAATATTTGTGTATATTTTTTTAAATTTTCTTTGATGGTAACATTTTGTATTATGGGTTAAACGTATCAAGGCTATATGTTAATAAATAAATACAAAGTCGGTACTTACTTATAAAACTCATAAAACTTAACTTTTTTTAAAGTGATAACTTCGTTTTTCCTTTTATAAATTACCTCTTACATTGGTTCAAACTTATTCCTCTAGGATAAAAGTGATAACCCCATAACTACCCCGTCTGTTTTTAAGGGTCGGAGCAACCGGGCAAAAAGTCTCTTTCTAACCCCCTTCCTCTGTTCCTAATGAGCACCGCTAATGACGCGAACAAAACTAATCCACCCCAGACCAGTTTTTAACCCTCGTAGAAACCATGGTAATAAACCTTTGAGTTTAATACGGTAACTGGAAAAATTCGGTAAATTTTTATTTCAAAAAGGCAAAAACAAAATTTAAAAAAGCTGAAAATTTTGTTTAAAATAGTTTTTTAATTGATTCAACTTATTTTTGGTTTGACTAAGTTTTTAGCCAAAATATAGGTTTTGTGAAAAAATAATTCATTTTTTAATTTTGAAAGAAGGATTTGAGAACCCATACCTCTCTGTGACTGGTTTCTTGTGGTTCGTTATGACCAATTTCCTGTATTCAAAAAACTCAAAATACCAGCAACACCCACTGTTTATTAAAGGTTGTAAACCAGTCTCCTATGAAAACTAAATAAAATTGGATATGGTTGAAGAGAGAATTGCATACTTTGATGGTACATGATGATGTGCCATATTTGCCGTCTACTGAATTAGGCCTGTCCACTACTGTAATGTAACGTTTAATTTTATCGGATTCAACGTCGTAAAGCACCTCTCCGGAGAGCTTTTATCCCATAAAAATATAACACGAATGTTACGACTGTAACATTAAAACAGGCCGGCAAAATATCGCTGATGGGTTAATTCACCTCGCCTCAAATACACGTGTCGTTCAGTACTGCTATAAATATACTTGTTCGGTGAATTACGTGGCATTTAGAGATCAAATACAAAGAAATTTTTGATAGAAAGCACGTAAAAATATTTAAATATCTTTGAAATATGGCACAGCTTATAAAAAGTCCCTGTTGAGGTTGGGAGTGGTTACCGAAGTGTCGCTAAAAATAAAAAAACCGCGACCTTCTATTTTGACTTGATAAGAACAACCCCCCTATAATTAAAATAATTCTTGGCTTAATCCATGGGTAGTAAAGGTAAAAAGAAAAATAGAATAAAGATATCAAATTTTTTTAGTTTGTACAATATTTCTATAAAATTGTTGAATAAATATAACTAAATTTATTTACTTGAGCACTGCAGCCTTTACGTGGATCCCCCTTGATCAGATTCTCGGAGGAAACAGGATTGTTTTATTAACTGATAGTTTTGTGTTCATAATATGTGTTAAGAATGAATGCATTCATTAGCGAGAATGTTCCTCAGAGAAACATAATCGGCCTCTTCTGGAATGGTTTCAAACCCGATCTTCCAAATAATCTATCATTTGCACAGTTCCTGATACGGTTTTATTGCACTACTAGAGTGGTCACACATAAAACTAAAGAAAGTGTCGGGTCGGCAGAAAAGTAATCGCGTATCAAGAGCACTGTCGGTAGGTGGCGTCGGAGGATCTGACTTGTAGAAAGACAAAGCCCGGGCGTTAATGTCTTGTATATAGGGAAGGATTGTTCGATATATTCTGCCTAATTGATGGGTGCGGCTCCTTGGGAGTGTTCTTTTATTGCCTCTAGCGTTGTGATAAGATTGAATGTATTTATTGGCGTGAACGTGCAATGTGAGAAGGCTAATGGCGGAATGTTGAGTACGCCATCGACCCTCAATTAGGTTTTTATGTAATTATGTGTAAAGCTAATGGAGGCATACCGAGTACTTGACCACATTAGTTGTGTGAATGGAATGTAATTAGGAAAGAATGTATTTAAGAATGAATCTGAATTTGAATGGGGTGGGAAATAACAACTGCATGTCAGTATATAAAAATATAGTTAAACTAAAGTTCATGTTGAAACGGCATAGCATGACTTGGGACCGTATTCATCGGGGGTTCGTTGAATTACTCAAACGAGTTTCGGCATTGAGGCATCTTCAGTGAGGAACTGGGAAAACTAACCTTACCACCGACCATTGCACGCTCTGCCCACGCCCCTAGCGGCATCCGTCGAACCCAGACGTATAAACCCTAGTCTGATAAAGTGGCAGCCAGTTCCTCTCTGAAGATGACTTAATTCTGAAACGCATTTGAATAATGCATCAAATCTATGCCTATTTCAGACCTGAACGAGTTCACCGACCTGCAGACGAAAATTCATCAACTCCAAACTTTTACTTTTTCACTTTCATTATTGTTGAAAGTTACATTTATCATAAGCTCAATATAAAACTTAAAACAGTTATCAGTGTGAAATTTTTTTTTAAATGATGCCCTTTCACATCGTGCTAATTTGTTTTGTTTACAAGATATTTTTCTGACTACGACTTGTTAATCACATGTGAGGACTACCTGTCTGCCTTTTCTTCCTGTCCGTTTTCATTTGGATGAGCTTTTTATAAAATATTTTAAAAAAATGGTCGCGAGAAAGATTGAAGGATGCACGGTGTTTGCGGGCGTCCTGACCTTTTCCAGTTTGTTTTTGTTCGTTCTGAACTTTGTTTGTATTGATTCGCGTAATTGGATCGTTTGTCGTGATCCTCGTACGGCTTAATGCGTCCTTTGAACTCGTTTGATTACTCTTGATATTATTCCACGATGTACAGAAGTGACGAAACCAGACGAATTTTGAAGACTCGATAAGCCAAAACGAATCTTACTAATTGTAAGAAGAAATAGTGTTTAATGTACATAATACAACAAATTGCGGATTCGCCTTTTTTTCGGTTTTCACAAATAAACGTAAAGCAAAACAAATTAAAAAAATAAAAGTATAAAGAAAGAAATCAAATGACTTTGGTGGTCTCGTGGTTAGGGTGCATGAATCGTCTTAGCCACGCTAGCGGTCCTGGGTTCGAATCCCGAAAGGCCCGAGGTTCTTTTATGAGAATAGTGTAATAGTGGAGTGGGTACGGTATGAAAAAGCATAAGGACAAATTTTTTTAACCATATGCCTACTGTATCTCGTTTACGGAAGTGGGTGTGCAGTAGTTTCTTTCATATTGCGATACCATGCTTGGCATAAATGGAATGTGCAGGCATAAATCTTGGCGTCTGGTAAACATTTCATTATTGTAATATGGGCCGTTTTCTCAAAGGTCTTGTGAAATTTTGAACAGCTGAAGTGCGATTTGACGAGGCCCAAATTCAAAGTCTTAACGTTCAACCAGAATGAAACGTACTACTCTTTCGTTTTGCCTATTCACATGAACGTATACAGTATGCATTTGGTA
>CM077114.1:12670857-12700398 GCA_039619505.1 Cimex hemipterus | reverse complement strand
CCCCCCCCCCCCCAGTGGCAGGACCCAGTTTCTCGAAAACGGCGTCACGCAGTGTTTCGTAGGGAACTCCGATGGCAAAAGCCGCATACCTGATTGAACGTCCATCATCAAATGCCACACCACGCGTAACATCCTCAGCACTACGTGGTATTTTTAAGTTTGAAAATTGAAATTAAGAAAAAAAAGATGAACAGTTTATTGCTTCAGAATTCAAATGAGACTGAATTCGGTTAAAAGTAAACATTGAAAAATCCTTTATCCTTGCTCTGGAGAGGATTAAGAGTGTTTACCTCTAATTGATATTCCCAATTTAAAACATAGCATAAACAAATATTTATTGGTTAAAACGATGAGACAAATTAATGGCACAATCTTATTTTATCCAGAAAATGAATAAAAACAATTGTGTGGAATGTTTTACCAATCGGTGTATATGGTAATCTCAAAAAAAGATAACCATATTTACTCGATGTCAGTCCCGCTTTTGTTCTTGAGCAGTTCCATTTTTATCAATGGTAAAATGAATCAAAACATTAAAAGGAGAGCCCTGCCGGAAGAGGCGATTCTGATACAAGCGTAGCTTTCCGGTCAAGAAAGGCGCGATTAGCATAACTGTAGCGGGGTGGGGAAAGATAAGGAACGGAAGTCGCCGGCAGATGTTGCCGACTTCCGCTGACCATCGGGGGTCAAAGGTGAGCCCCCGGCATTTCTTCCCCGGCTGAAGCGAAAAAGGGTTGCCACCCTTCCCCGCCGGGACCGGTTCGAGTTTTTAATTCCGCGTCTATTGTCCCGGGTCACACTTGGACAATGGTGGACAGGGGTCAGCACTATTGTAGTTGTACCGGGGGAGAGGAAGCTAGTTAGGGGTAGTTGCACTTGGAATTTACCTCCTTTTAAAATTTCAACTAGTTTTTGAACTAGGAGGCCTATTGTTGCCGGAGCACAGATGCATGGAGCACGAACAACGGCCCGTTTTTACTTCAATTATGAAATCATCTGTACTATTCAAAATCCTTTCACGTCAAACTACTAGCGCGAAGCAAACCCGGGAGAAATTTCAATATTGTACCTCTTGTTCCAACTTGTACCCTTTATTATGTTAAAGTAAGTTATTGAATATTTATAAACCTTTTTTTTGATACTGTACTGTTTGTTCCATGAAAAAATGGGGAAAATTTAAAATTTTGTTGATATTGTTCAAATCGATGTTTGGATTATATTTATTTGTATTAATTTAAATACCAGTTAATTGTTTACATAAAAATGATCTAAAAACAATATGGATATGAAGGTTTACAACAAGAATAATAGATCAGAATTTTATTATTATCTATAAGATGCTGAAACCCTCTCAATTAACTGCAATGCCGGTCGGTGGCCCTCGGAGGTTCTATCTCGGAGAAAGGTGGTCCTCGATTAATATTATGCTAGGATGACACAGACACTTTAAGGCGAAAGCCCCCGTATGTAACCAGTCAGGGAAAGATTGCTCGAACTCCACTTAATTGAAGGTCCATGGCTCCAAATAGCCCAAAAAAGTGAATGTGCTTGTGCACTAGCATTATGTCCCCTGTTTTCTTGGAGGAAACAGTATATGTATGTATTTATTAATTATGGTGATTGTACCGCGTGAGAGGGCCGATGGAAAAATTATGTAGGCCGAGTACATACTTTCTTGGAAGATACAGGGTTGTTTTATGGTATATCACAGTTTTGTCCCAGTAGGGTTAGTTGAGAGTGTTGGTATCGATTAGAGGGAATGTGCCGTGTGAAAGTGCAGATGGCAAAATGTCAAGTGCATGCTTTCTTGGAAGAAGCAAGAAGGAAGTTTTAAGGTATATATTTCTTACAGTTTGGTCTCAGTGGCGTACGTTGAGAGTGTGTGCATTTATTGGAGTGAATGTACCGTGTGAGAGGGCCGATGTCAAAGTGTCAAGTTCCTCACCGACCTTCAGTGAAGATAATTATAAGAGATGTGAATCATGGTGGAGGAATACTAAATAGAGAAAGGTTGCTCGAACTCCAACTTAATCAAGGTTCATCGCTCCAAATACCCTCGGAAATGAGTTATGCTTATACACCAGAATATGGTCTCCTGCTTTCTTGGAGGAAGCAGGGTTGTTTTACGGTACATATTGCTTATAGTTTTGTCTCAGTAGCCTAAGTTGAGAGTATGTATCAGCTTGTATTAATATATGTATTTCTTTCCTTCGTGAATTGTTAATAATAGTTTTTAGAAGGAAATTGTTGTTTTATTTGTTAATTATTCGGAGATCGTGAGATGCGGTCCAGTATGACGTAGGTGTTTATAATAATATTTCCTTTATCGTGCCAACGTTTCGATCTTTATTGAGATCATCTTCAGGGCTCAAAGAGTTTGAGAGTCGAGACATCATCTACGCGGAACGATTACACGAAAACAATCACTTTGAGCCCTGAAGATGATCTCAATAAAGATCGAAACGTTGGCACGATAAAGGAAATATTATTATTAACACCTACGTCACACTAGACCGCATCTCACGATCTCCGAATAATCATTGACTAACAGTCACTAAATATATTTTGTAAATGGCCATAAACTCGATTTTTAATACAAAGTTGTATTATGAAGTGCTGAAATCATCTATATGTTTGATAGATGGTATCTATCTAGATTTTGATAGTACAAAACATACGTGCAAATAAGCCTAATAGTATATTAGAAGATGCCAGGAATTAGTTTTGAGCAAACCAGCTTTCTCCATTCGCTAATTTAATAATTTTCTTAAAGTTGATGACCGCAGTCTTTATTAGCTGATGGTTATCGCTTCTAGTCGATTATAATATACATTATCGTGTAATCCAACCGATACCAGAAGCTAACTAATCCCCAAATATTAATCTATCCCCCGGATAATAGGGAAGGATTAGCTACGCTTTCCCTCTTTTTCTTTACCCACACGCCTTCCATCTGCTCGAAGGATTTCTTTTGGTTTTTTCACTTGAAAAATTAATCAAACGGACGCCTTGTTTGTATAAGTAAAAACATGAATCAACCCTTCATTAGACACCTGACTCCTTTGGGGATTTTTCTTATGCTCCACCCCCCCCCCTCGATCACCTGTTTAAACCGAAGAAGTCCGTGTAAAAAGGTTTTTTTACCCCTGACAAGGGGTGGCTTAGTCGTCGATGATACTCTTCCCTGTCCGTTAAACTCTTTGAGGGACGGGGGATAACGGACCCGGACCCTTGCGCAATAGTCTAGACTCATCCCCAACAGAAGCTCCCTCATTATTCCCATGGCCTCTTTCTTCTCGAAACCGGCCGGTTGGCGTCGTCCGGCGGGACTTGGTCAATTAATTATTTTTAACAGATTCAAATGGCATATCGCCAGGTAAAAATGAACATTGCACGAATGTTTGTGCGATATTAAATAAGAGACATTGAAATTTTATCGAAAATATCTATTATCGTGCTGACATAAAATGTCAAATTTATTTGACCTCTCGTCTACGTAACACTACATCACACTAAACACTACGTTATTGTTTTTCGGTCTCTAAACAATATTAATCCCATACATAAAAGAATTGATGATAATTGAGTAACGAAAGTTTTCAAAAATCTCTAATTTTTCTCTATTTTTTAACCCAATGCTCAGGCGAGTATGACCCAAGAAGAAGAATTCGCGTAAACAATATTATGTCGCACAAAAAGTAAAACTTTAAGAAAAATTTATGGTTAAAATGAATAACACATGTATAAGCAGTATAAATTTAAAAAAATACAAAAATTATAAATTTTATATTGTTTATTTTCTATATAAAACTTATTTAAACCAATTAGCCTGAGTTCTATTTTATTACTAATAATGAATCCAACAGTAGAATGAAAAACTTATAAACGAAAATCCGTATAGGAATGACAGCAAATAAATTTTGTTTTCTATTTTACGACATGCTAGCCCATATTAGTGTACATTTACTCTTCTGGTGTTTAAAAAAAATGAAAACCGCTCAATTGTTTCATTAGTTTTCTTTATCATCTTCTTCTTGCCTCGGTGATGAAGTAAATATTAAGAATAATGCAAGACTTAGAACTGCCCCTTGCAGTAATCCTCTATGTATTACTTGAGGGCCGTGTGCTTATCTACTAGAATAAATATAGTACCATTTTATAAAATATTTATATTATATTATTTGTGAATATTTTATACAATTTTTGTGTAATTATTTTCGGAATTTTTTCAATCATGGCAAAGAACAGCAGATTTAAATGAACAGTGGTGACCATTTTTGCAAAGTTAAATTAAAAAAAAAAAATGAAAATTTTACAGAAACTGCTTATCATAATTCTGATTCTATATTTAAAGATACGAAAGTATTGATTTCAATCCCTCGAGGAAATCCTTTGATTTCCCAGACCAAATTTAAGGAATTTAAATGTAAAAAAAAAAGTTCTACCGTCAAGCTTTTAAAGAAAAAAAAATTTTAACGGCTGTGGGCAATAATATATCTTACATAAAGCGTTTATCATGCTGATTATATTTCTAAAAGTCCTAGTTTTAATCCCTTGGTGGTGTTTAATTGGAAAAATTGGCCCTTTTTACCATTATCTTGTTAATCCTTCGACTACCATGACCAAATTTAAAACAGTTCAATTAAAAAAAAAAAAAAAAAAAAAAAAAAAAAAAAAAAAAAAAAAAAAAAACTCAGTTCCACCGACAAGCATTAGAAGAATATCCGTTTAAACTTGTTTTAAGCATATATTGAGAATAAAATAGCACTTAGAATTGCCCCTTGCGCTAATCCCTTATGAATTCTCGAGGGCTGAGAAAAAACTGAACAGTAGTGATAATTTTCACCATATTAAATTTTACAGAAAAAGTTTATTATCATGCTGATTATATTACTAAATATACCAGAGTACTAAGTTTAATCAATTGAGCGTGTTCAAATGGAAAAATTGCCTTTTACTATTATCTTTGGAATCCGTTGACTAACATGACTAAATTTAAAGAATTTCAATTCATAATAAAAGAATAACACTAACTTCCACCGTTAAGTTTTCAAAGAATATCCTCTTAAACCTGTTCAGAGACTATGCATATATTGAGAATAAGGTAGCACCTAGAAATGCCCCTTGCGTTAATCCCTTATGCGTTCTCAAGAGCCGAAATAATTGAACAGCAGCGATTATTTTTTCAATATTAAATTTTGGTAAAAGTGTGTATTACCGTGTTGATTATATTTATAATATTCTAAAGTACTAATTTTAATCACTTTAAGGTGTTCAAATAGAAAAATTGGTCCCCTTTACTAACATCTTTGGATCCATTGACAACATGACCAATTTAAATAATTTCAATTTAAAAAGAAAGAAAAATAGTCAGTTCGATCGATAAGCTTTTGAAGAATACCCGCTTAAATTTTTTCAGTGACTAGACGTGTATTGAGAATAGCACTTAGAACTGCCCCTTGCTATATTCCCATTCTCTTATGCATCCTCGAAAGCCGACAAAAAAAGTTGAATAGTGGTGATAATTTTTGGAGTATTAAATTTGGCAGAAAGGATTTGTCATGCTGATTATATTGTGCCGCTGAAAATGCCAAAGTACTATTTTTAATTACTTGATGGTGTTCAAATCGAAAAATTGGTCTTCTTTACCATCATCTCCCCCCATGACCGTGGCAATTACTAAATTTAATGAAATCTGAACGAGAAAAAAAGCAGTTCCATCGTCAAGCTTTTGAGAAATATCCTCTTCGTACTTATTTACTGATGGTGTATAGTATTCAGAATAAAATAGGACTTAAAACATCCCCGTGCCGTAGTACCTTAAGCATTTCTCTAGGGCTGTTTGTCGAACCACTTGGAGTAGTATAATCTTATTTTCGTTAAGAATTGTTAAAATGTGTCTAATTATTACGGGTTTTTTTATCCACTGCGAGTTATAATTTATGTTATCGCGTTATGTTGCCATGAGATGTCGGGCAAGACAGTTTAAGCCAATTTTTTTTCAGGCATGCTAAATGCTTTAGGGTTATAGTTGTTATGCTCTCTTTAGCGTAAACTGGCCCGAATTATGCTGGAAAAATATTTTCCAACACTTCAAGTCGCAAACAACTGATGGGAATGTGAACCGTTCGTTTTTTAATCATCGTCTCGCTAAATGCGAAGAAAGATCAAGTCAAAACGGTTCACACGTAATAAATGAAACAGACGAGGCAGAAAGGGGGTCGGACAGTTGACCAGTCGCCAACCCTGAAAACCGTCACCCCTTTCAACCGGCCGGTCCCGGCCTCTGAAACAAGTTTACACAAAGAAAGAAGTACAATTTTTATCGCTCCCCCCCTACCTACGGGTACGAGTAGGGGTACGGGACCCGCACCTTGCCAGTACCGCGGTCAATCTCACCTGGGTAAGTACGTTTTCCTTTCTTTCCTCAGTTTCCCAAACTCGTCTGACTTTCGGGGAAGAAAAGAACGGCACAAACACGTAAACACTTGTTTCGTTGGAAGACAATGGGCCCCATTGTCTCCGGGCTACCTGTCCCATTAACCTCCCCTCGTGAAGAGACAATAGACGAGTCCCCCCCTTTAATTAACTCACTCTCCCTTTTAATTTTATTTATTTGTTTTACGCTACACCGTTTAATTTAACTAGAGGTATTTTTTTATTGCAGACATAAAAAAGTTTGGCTTTCATTTGTGGGTAATTCATTCTGTTTAGTAATTAATGCTCCAACATTACGACATACTCGTCAATACAAATGGCCCTCCCTTTCTCCCTTAACTTTCATGTTAATTTTAATTAAAATTAATCAAATAATTTTTATATTTATTTAGTGACTTGATAAAGAAACTAGCACAAAATCTTTTCAAAAAGATTTTAAAAAACAATCATGCTACCCATGTATTTGGTACAAACAACTGTTTATTTTCTTCTTTCCAACACAGTAACTTTAACTACATTCATTAGTTCTAATTGAATTTTGTTAATATATTTATTTAATTATCACTATTAATCAATTAACAATCATTCAATTTTTTTCTTCCATTTGGAGTCGTTGATATTTCCCCCTTTAAACTTTTGTTTATAGTTCGATTCTAGAAAACTCTCTTTAATGAAGATGAAGTACAGTGCTTCTTAAGTGTGGCATCAAGATATTGCTCAAGGGTACCTTTTTTTCTATGTCTCCTCGTCGGTATTGGTGATCTGTTTATAGTCCGTTCATTCATCATTTCGTCCAACTTTATTTAAGATAAACCAATTTTTTCATATCGTTTAAATCAATTTAAAATAAATTTAAGTTATGTTTACAACTTTGAATTTCGAAACTTATATTAAAATGATAGCAAATATTAATCCGTTCTTGTTTGAGTGGTCAATTGACCAAGTTTCTTCTTTCAGTTAATTATTATTTATAGGTAAGGTCTTGGTTTCGACAAAAAAGTCGACTAAATACGCCGCTGCTCTACCACTTGAGCCGAAGGTCGTAGGTTCGAATCCCGCTAGTGACATTGACTTTTTTAAGCTCAATATAGACCTTACATAAAATAAAATAATTAATTGAAATAATTAACAAATATGTTCATACTTATGGTGAAACCTACTGTTTCAAGTGATTCTATATTCTAGAGTTTTTCTTACGGATTGTCGATGTAGTAGGTGCAACTCGCAAAATATGTTTAGCCTCTTTTTCCTATAACTTGGTACTTGTGATTACGACGTGCTCCAGGCCATGACCAACGCACGGTTTGACTTTTTTTAAGGTATACACTATTTATGATGTGGTTCGTCGGAAACGAATTATGTTAATTTTTGTAGTAGCTTCATACCAATTTTCCGTATTATGGACATGTGCTCATAGATTTTAACAAAACATATTTTTTGGTTATATTAAATCGAAAATATTAGGTATCCGAGATCTTGCAAATTGGTACTAAGAGCCTAGGAAAAAAAATTATACTCATAACTAATTTTTTTAAAGGAATTCTGTTGTTGTGCATGCATTTAAAGGTAATTATAGAAGAACAGGTTTCATCCAGTTCAAGTTTAACTACGCTCAAAGTTAGAGATTTCGGTTGAGTATCAGCTTTTAAGAATGATTAGTCTTGTTTTTTCTTCAAAAGTATTTAACCGATGAAATTTGCACTTCCAAATTTGTAAAATCACCTAATTAATGTCACTTTCTACTACAAATTAAAAGACTAAACAAAAAAACAATATAACCCTGATGATGACCTTGAAGCCCGAAAAGGACGAACAATTGGGAAAGTTGGAAGTTCGTATTTATTCTACCCCTTGACCATAATAATGATAATACTTTAAAGTAAGGTCATTATGTAACAGTAAATCAGTATTTTTTTCTAGAATTACAAAATAATATGAATATCGTAAGATTTTGTATTGAAAACTGAAAAGTCAATCGTACGATTAAAAAACAGACACACATCTTTCTCTCTTATTCCCATTTTGGCCTAAGTTTATTCATTATTGTGCGATTTTTATGTAAATGATTTATAAGTAAATTGATCATGTTAGATCATTTTGGTCTATGTGATGGGTTTCGGCTTCTCGCTGTCTTGTATGTTTGTTTGCCGGATAAAGGGTGATCGATTTTAAACAAAATTTTTCTGATGATACTAGGCAAAATTTGAATTACGTGACTGAGGGTTTTTGCCCGTCGAGAAAAATTTATGGTATTTATAAGTTGAACTAAGTTCGCATTTCCTCACCCTCAGGTTGAATTTTTCAATATAGATAAAAGTATTTTTTTTTTAAAGCAAAAATTCAATTCGTTCTTCTTTTAGAGTTTTTCTCTAATTGAAAAAAACCTTCGGATACAAATTTTTGGTTAAACAAAAATAATTTGTGACGATTTTTTGCCTTTGAGGAAAGGATTGCGGCCTTTTTTTATTTGATATAAAATAAAAGATTCAATTGGTTTATGTTGACTATCTCCCTGTTTTTCTTACTTTTATACGTATAAAATCTAAACATTGTTGTCGTAAGGTGAAAGAAAAAAGATTTGAGCGAGAGTGTAGACTTCACTAGTTTAAAAAAAACGCTTGGATAAAGTACACCAAAATAAGAAAAGATTTATGGATTTTTAAAATGGAATGACGAACTTAAAAGAAAAAAACTTCCTTGATGTCCAAGATTTTTTAAAAAAAATATAGTTTTCGCAAGATCGTTCCAGGTTAAATCCATAAATCCTTTCTTGTTTTCGTATACTTTATCCAACCTTTTGTTTTTGTAAACTTGAACGATGTGCAAAATTTTCCAAAAAATATCATTTTTTAGAAAATTTTGGACATGAAGGAGGACTATTTCTCCGAAGTTCGACGTTCCAGTTTAAAAAAACCATTAATCCTATCTTGTTTTGCTGTACGTTATCCAAGTCTGTTGTTTAATGTTTCCCTTTTTATAAAGCTAATCTGATTCAATCCAATATTTTATATAATTAGATACGTAGATTTAAATTTTTTTTAAATAAAATAAATAAATTGAACTACACCCACAACAAAAACAAAAACATTTCTTAGATTATCGGTGTCTGTGAATTAGACTTGTCTTATATTTTACGAATTAGTATTACTAAAACCAAGTCTCATTTGGTGATTCTACATCCTTAGCCGCATTTTTGTAAGACTAGGTTGATAGATTGATAAAATCTGCCTGGCCTGATGACCTCCCTGTGTAAATTCTATTCCAAGTAGATTTTTGGTTGAAAATCGCATCCAATTTGACCAAGAAATATTAAGCCGTAACTTCAGGTACTTTTTGATTTTTCAGATATGGAAATATAGTACGCTTTGCACTTATTTAGTCTGAGAAAATCGTTGTATCGGTACCTTCTAGATATTTGTGAAACCACATTAAATCTGATGTGTAAATTCAGGGTTTGATGACATAACTCAAAAATTTATTTGGATAACGGTAGGTAAATGGGCAAACAGTGGCCGAATGTACAAAAGTGGCCTAGGTGTTTGGGTCCGGTGGGGAGGGTACAATGCCTGCCAACCGGTCTTTTATCACCTGGCCGGCCGTGGAGGGACAAGGGGGGAAAAACGGCGATCCAACGACTGTCATTAAGTGGTATCATCACGTTTTTTCCTCGATAAAAAAAAACCCGGCAGGTTGCCTTTTTTTCAATACCTGTCGCCCACAATGGAGCTTCCGTATCGCCAATTGGCCGATCCGCCATCGGCCGACCTGCTAAATTTAATTTACCGGTTAGGAATTATGCGTCGACGACATTCCGAGACAAATAGATTTTTTTAAAAATATTATTTCGCATTCTCATTAAAAATAATAATAACAAGAAAAAGCGATAACTCTGACCACACGCCAGCAAAATTAAAATTCATAGTGAACAATAATATATATATCTAATGTTTAAATTTATCTTTGTCGACCGTTATGATATAATTTAAACAATATTTATTTAATTTTATATTTTTTGTCAAGTTGCCATGTGAAAATAAAATTCATTCATATAAAAAAAAAAGATTTTCTACGTAAAATTAATGGCAGACTAAACCACCCTTTTCCATAAGGATACTCTTTCCATTTGTGCTATTTTATTCAAAAGATTTGAGTCAGTTCGAATAAAATTTCATTTGCTTGTTTGTGAATGCATGTCAAATCGTTCTGGGTGACACATTTTTTTAAAGAAATAGTTTTAATTTGACAAAAATTTTAAATTCGAAATAGAAAATTTATACGTTTCTCAAAACTTTAATTTTTGTTCTTAAACAGTACTTTATTTTTCAATTCTTTTGTCATAACAACTCTAAAAAGGTCTAGTTTGTAATTCTAATTATTCAATATGAAAATCGTCCTATAACTTTCATAGAAAAGTCCACTTTTTATTTGGTTGATTTACGTGATTTTTCAATACATACAAAATAATTTAAACCACTTTTAATGCGCTAGGAAAATTTTTAATATTGTTGTACTTGCGGCGACTAGGATAGGCTTAGTTATAAAATAACCCCACTAAAATCCAACTCCAAAGTCAAAAAAAGAAGTTGGAATATGTATAAATAATCTGAAAGTATGTATTTGGCTCCCTATTTTTCCTTAAAAAATATAAATATCAATAAATAGTTTATAAATAAAAAAGAAAATATTTAGAAGAACATACGTTAAAAATAATTATTCAAATATCGTGAGATGCGGTCTGGTTTGGTGTAGGTTTCAGAAAAACATTTTCTTTATCGTGCCAACGTTTCGACCGTTTATTGAGATCATCTTCAGGGCTCAATGTGTTTATCTTGAATATCCCACTGGCATTCTCAACATGACACGCAAGAATGGCACACTTACACAGAAGACAAACACTTTGAACTCTGAAGATGACCTCAATAAAAGATCGAAACGTTGGCACGATAAAGAAAATGTTTTTCTGAAGCCTACATCACACCAGACTGCATCTCCCGATGTCTGAATAATTATCGATTAACGGTCACTAATCTCTACACATTTCTATACGTTAAAAAATATAACCTGATGTTGATATTTCTTCCTAAGTTATAAAAACTTACTTCTATAATTAAATTAAGTGCAGGAAAGGCTGAAGTGTTTTTTAATAATTATTTTCTCTTGTCAACCTTACAAATTACAAGACTTGTTTCCTGACCGACCAACTGAAGATGGCGAAACACGACTGACCAAACGTGAATATAGACAAGTCGTAAAACACATTGACCGTAGCATCGTGTAGCTAATTAATAGTCTTCAGTAATTTCATTATGAAATCGTAAAATATTTGACAAAATGTTGAGGAATAAAAAATAAAAAATGTTTCATGACATGCTTCATGCTCAACTTAAAATATATTAAGTTTGAAGCCAGAATCATTTTGAGTTTTCGTCACCATCAGTGGATTTTATTTATTTTCTTTTCTTTGTAGCTCGGATTGGATAATTGTGGCCTGCATAACCTACTTGTTTTTCCTGTCAGAGGAATTTCGAGCCCTTGTTGATTACAAAAATGTTTTTTAAGCAGTACATAATAAACAATACTGCATGTATATTTGATATCAGACGTCTCGCAGATAATGAAAATTTTAATTTTCATAAAAAAGACGCTTCATTTTTCTAAGGTACTGACTTTAATTTCGAAGGTACTATTTTTAATGTAATAATTTGTCCATTGTATTTCTTGGTACGGTTGACCAAATAATTTCTTTCGACTAATTAATCATTAAGTTATTGGTTGTCTTCGTTACTTCCATCCACTCGGACGCCAACTCTCCATCTCAACTGACAACCTTTCGAATTTTCCCTCCTTTTTGCCATTTTTTCAAAATCGAGGTTGTTCAGTTATCGACCAACTTTGATTATAATCTGGTTTGGCATGTTATTGGGTATGTGTTTCATTGAAGGACCACATACCCAGTAACATCGCAAACCAGATTTTTCAAAATGGCAGGATTCTGGACGACATATGAAGTGGCCACGGGTAGCTGTTTAGCGAAGTGATACTTCTTTTACTTATTACATCCATTGTATTTGACGGTTTGATTGACCAAATTATTTCTTTCAATTTTAATTTTTTATGTAAGGTTTTGGTCGAAATGAAAAAGTTAGGGTCACGGGCGGGAACGAAGTCACGATAGATCAAGAGGTATTTAGCCGAAGGTCGTGAATTCGAATCCCGCTCGTGACACTATTTCATTTCAACCAATACCATAAAGATTAATTAATTGAAATAATAATTTGCGTTAAGAATCTCGGTTTTTCCTGGCTCGGCGTGCGGTTTTTTCCCGGCCGGTTAATCCTCGGATCGTGGGTAGTTGAAATTTTGTTTATCACAGTTAGTAAACAGAATCGATCCACGATTCGTCGATGGCCCCTGGCGGTTTTCACTTTCTCCTCCTTTTTTTCCTATCCTTCGCCCCTCGCTATCGGGGAAGGCATTAATCACTCGGATCCTACTCTTTTTCTACCGCCGCGGGCCATGAACGCTCTCAGGATATCGTGGGAGGAACTGGCGATACTCCCATCCAATGTTACAATTAAAAGCAATGCCCTTGAGACCAGAGTAACGATTGGCCTATTGACATTATATTTACATGAAACAGGAATTATTATTACCTTAGGAGCGCAATAATTTTGAAGCTTTACACTCGTGAGGATGAAATATCATTCTAATTATTGAGGTTTGTGAGATGCGGTCTGTTGTGCTGTAGGTTTCAGGAAGACATTTTCTTTATCGTGTCAACGTTTCGATCTTTTATTGAGATCATCTTCAGGGCTCAACGTGTTCGTCTTATGTGTTCTTGTGTTATATGTTTTCTATGTAATATCATTCTAACGTACTTCCATTTTTTTCCTGGATTTAGCTGATTTTCATCTTTGTTCTTGAAACTTTTTTTTAATGTACCCTCTGTTTAAATCTTCCTGAAGATGTTCCCTTCAATTGTATTTTTTTTTGAAATTAGAGTATTTAAGCTTAAGGCGTTTTTTACATATATAACATTTTACACAAAATTTCCCTTTTAGCTCGACCTTTATTTACAATAGCCTTATCTTTTTTCATATTCTCTGCTTGTCATCAATTCGCTAGTCCGCCATCTTAAGTGGATGATCAGACCTGAGTCCCATTCAGGGGGAAAAAAGGTACATGTGATTATCTTCATTTCTAAGGTAGTGTAACTGGCTAAATTTAGAAATATTCCTATGTTGTTATTTTTTAATTAAAAAAATTAAATACATTACTTCATGGCATATTTATTTTATGTATTATTATTTTAATTTATTATAGAAAATGGTGTTTTTTGGGTGGGGGCTTAGTTATTAAACATACCAATACAATACTCACAACTAGGGTATTTGTGGAAGTTTTCTAAGTAAAACATATTTAGTTTTAAATGACTATAGGCTTGCATAAAACACAGATGATCAAGAAAAATAAGGTTTAATAAATAAAAAAGACAAGAATGATTTAATTACAGAAACGTATTTCATAAGTTATGTAGGTGATATTCCAAACAAGACACACAAAATATTAGTGTAATAACGTTTTATAAAACTTGGCAAGCAAGAATGAAAATGTCTTGACACGAAAGTTGTTGGTCGATGTATTTAGGCAAGATTTGGTACAAAATCAACATAATTTTGAATCTAAAGATATTGATTGAAACTAAAGTATAGCATCTCTACGGGAAACATATAAACGGACTTTTATATTATTATATAATTTTCCAGAAACCGTGGGATGAGGTCTGGTGTGATCTAGGTTTCATAAAAATATTTTTTTTTTTATCGTGCCAACGTTTCGATCTTTAATGAGATCATGTGCAGTGTCTGGGATTTATAAACATTGTTTATATTTAACAAATACATGTAGGATGTGGAAAAAGTGAATTTATAGAAACAAACATATATTTTTTCAAATTCATTTTGCACGATAAGGAAAATGTTTATTGAAATTTACAACACACCAGCCCGAATCTCACGATTTCTAAATAATTATCGATTGACGGTCACTAACCACCACACATTTCTATTATATGTTTTCTGGTCGCTTTAATTATAATGGATAGTATAATTGAGTTGAAATATAGTGTAACGAGCGGGGCTCGAACCTACAGCATACGCGACACTAATTTTTCAACTCAGCCATATTTTGCGTAATAAGTAAAATTATTGTTTTAGTTGGTTAATTAGCCTTTTTCTGATAGATAGTTTTGTTGGTTATGTAATAGTTTAATGTTTGTCTGTTACGTCAGGCCTGTGTTATTAATTTTGAGATGTGGGACACTTAGTTCGATTTTAATTTGTTTTGGTTGTTGTATGTATATGTCTTTCATCCTGTCTTTTCGATGTATTTCTCCTCGGCCATGTTGGTCAAGTAGGTTTTATGTTATATTTTTCGTCCTTTTTGTACGAAGTTCGTTTATGTTTGTCGTGTGATTGGTGTATGATGTTTTTTCTTCTGTGAGCTGTGTGGCGTACTTTTCCGTCAATGCCCCTAATTATTTTATGTTGGTTTTTATTCTTTCTATTATTGGTCGATTGTCTGTCTGGTGTATTTGTTTCCGGATTCGCATGTTACGGCATGTATGATATTTTGGTAAAGTAGATTTCGCCAATTATATTTTTGTTCATTTTTCTTCCTTTTTGTACGACTTCGTTCATGCTTGTATGGTAAATTTTTCTGTGAGGTGAGTGTAATTATTAATATACCTTCTACATCACTGCCCTTAACGAACTTTCGTTATTTTTTATTTGTCTTATTTTTCAGCTTCTGCCCTGATATATTTTCTCCGAATTTGCCTGTTATGGGCATAGTTTTTTCTCAAATGGGTTCGAAGTTCGATATACCGACACAGCAAGGCAGGCTAAAAATCTAAAAAACTCGTTACTTAACTACGCTTTTATATACTGTTATTATGTTGTACATTGTCTCTTCAAAACGAATCTCATAAAAACATTTCTGGCAGAAAAATCATATTCAAAAAAATTTACTCGCTCAAAACCCGCACCACAAAACTAATACGTTCTAAATGTATGCAAATTTGGTGGCAGCCCTTGAAAAACGAAAACGCACACTCCCTCTGACCAAAAACTATTAAATTACGATTGGATTTTAGTTGTATCGAAACAATTCTATTGTACAAGAACTGGAAACATTGTCAATCAGCCTAGTTTTGCCACGGGTTTTGTTGGCTCTGCCCCATTTGCATTTTACTATAAAAACTACAACAGAAAGAAACTAGTTGGATTTTTTTAAATTTATGTACAACGCGGTAATTTCTATTTGTTAGAGAAAATTTTTGTTTTGATTTTTTTTTTTAATTCTAACACCTGATGTTTGAATGGAACCGGACCGAGGGGGAAAAAACCCCTGGAAAACTGGTTTGGCAGGACCGGTTCAGCCAGAATCGGGGTGTTTTTCCCCCTTATCTGTCGATTACCTCAAAATAAACCCGTTAGAGGAAAAAAAAAAAAAACACACGCGAAAACAAATTAAACTTATAAAAATTGGCTCTAGATCAGTCTTTCATTTTAATGTTAGGCGCCATTTTGATAATCCACCCCTGGGAGAAAAGAAAGGGTGGGTGGACAACCCCATTACTCCCAGATATGGCGGACACTTCTCATTTTTTCCTACCAAGGCTGATCGATAACTTAAAAACTACTCCATGAAATTACCCTTCTTACGACCCACTACATTATTACAATATTCGTTTGTTATTTTACTTTATACCTTTCTTCTTATAACTTTTAAAAATGCACTGATTTTGAGTAAAAATTGAAAGTTGGTTTAATCATATATTAAGTTCAAAAAATCTCCTTTTTTATAACATTGGCTTGTTTGATAAGGTGTTACAGTGAACCTGGAGTTAGGTTTCAGTCACGTTTCGGCATTTCGCCATCTTCAGTGAAAACAAACCAGACTAAGCCAACTAGAATGATTAAAAAGTACAGTTTAGAAAAAAAAATAATGTTGTAAACTGTCATTATTTATTAAATCCATTATGTTTAGAGGTCATGAACCATCAATATTGTGTTGTTTGTCCAAGGCTTAAGCGAAAACTCAAAACTTGAAAATCTGCTGTACTACCTCTAAAAACCTACCCCTTTATGAGATGTGACAGTTTTTTGCATATATTGATCAGTAATTAGGCTGTTGATAATGGTAGTCGATGACTATAAGAGTATTAATTTTTTTGCGTTAGCAATCGAGAACATACAAACCTAACAAACAAGTATGAATATCCGTAACGAAAAGCAATTGATTTAACAATTACTTTTCATAATGTGAAATTAATATAAGCCCTCATGATGAACTTTAAATATGTGGAAAGCTTGGTAGTAACAACAGAATTTGATTTTTCCTTCATGGCCTTGATCCAGAGTATCGTGAGGGAAAAATTAATGATATTTTTTATAATTTGTACTAAAATAATTTTAAATTTATTACTTCTTTGCTAGAAGAGAAAAACCGCAGCATAAGAACTAGGAATAGTTAGAATTAGTTAGAGAAATGCAATTTTATTTTATTTTTGTAATTGAGTATTTACAATATGGTTTGTTAGTACAATCTGAACTGCCAAAACTTTTTGCACTATAGGTCATCCCTTTCTTCTCATTGCCCGTCATCAAAGTGCAACAAGAAGACCCAATATTTGAGGAATGACAAAACTAAGTTATGCCGGAATATAAATTTCTTCACTAAACAAAGAATTTTGAAGAAGTTATTTGTCCAGTAGCATCACACACCCGAATACTTAAAAAAACACTTAATTGTCTCTGTTATTAGAATTTTTCGATTTGTGTCAATTTTCTTTTGGGTATGCAATATTGCGGCCTGATTGCATGAAAATCCCTCATGGGCCGTCTGTACTATTTCTTCCGTTCGGGCAGTTCCAGGCTAGTTTAAATTCGATCTTTAGGCTTGGTGGGTTTTAAGGACTAACTGGTTATCCGACTTGAAGGGTGGTTGTATGTTTACTGAAGCGTGTTGCAACTTAGGCGTTGTTTTTAACATAATTTTCCGTTTGTCGAATCTCGATGGTTTTTACAGTTAGGCTGGTTTCTGATTTTCGACCAGCGAGAAAAAAAATTGAGCTGAACCCGGTCGAACTACAGGTTCATCCCAGACCCCATGAAAGAATCTCAAGGTTTAATATTTTTTTGTTGGAAAGTACAAAAAATATTCCACTATCAAAGAAACTTACGGATATTAAATTCCCTAGTTTTCGTGGTACGCTTGACCAATTCATATTTTAAATTAATTAAGGTTTTTAGTTGAGATAGAAAAGATTAAGATTCGAGTGGATGGAAGTCATGAAATCTCAAGTGGTCCAGTTGGCGGCGTATCTAGCCGAAGATCGTGGGTTCGAATCCCGCTCGTGACTCTGACGTTCTTCTCTCAACTAAAAACCTTAATCGAAAATATTGATTGGTTAAGCGGACAACGAAAACTAGTGAATTTGAAAATGAAGTATATATCCACTAAAGTTCTCCGTGGAGATTTTATTTATCGCCGAAAATCAAATAGATTAGACGACTGAAAAACGGCAAAAAGGCGTTTTAGACGCTTCCTACGAGGATTAAATAAATACAGGGTGGCGTACACCCGAAAAAGGTATGAACTTTTACGTTTTTTATGGAAGATTTTGACATTAAGCCATAAATTGGCATAGTTGTCTAGAGCATATGTTTAATTTTTAATCACATTTTGGAATTCTGCGTTAAATTATCTATAATTTCACTAGTTTCGTGATCCGTTTGACCAATTAATATATTTTAATTAATTAAGACTCTTAGTTGAGATAAAAAAGTCAGTGTCACGAGCGGGATTCGAACCCACGACTCTCGGCTAGATACAGCGCTGATGTACTAGTGAAAAATGCCAAAAAAGGAGGGGAAATTCAAAAGGTGTGGTTGAGATGGGAAGTTAGTGTCCGAGTGGATGGAGGTCACGGTAGCTCAAGTGGTAGCGAAGTGGCGTATCAAGCCGAAGGTCTAACTACTTTATTGTTTAAAAACAACTTTGTTGTATTGAAGATAACTTCGTACTAGGAAATCAGAGTTGGTTCATATTCTGAAAAGTTTTTATGCAATGTTTTAAAGTATGAACTTATGTGTTAAAAGTTTAGGTATGTGTTGGAAGGGACATCGGATACTACGGTGCCAGAAAAATCAGTTTAATTTTTTGAATCGGCCGATTTAAAAAAGTTTAAACGTCCCCGACACAATAAGTGGCACGACCTATCACAATTTTCCTGATTATAATGGCTGAACTAATTAAAAAGTTTAATTTTGAGATGGAACTAGTGTTTTTGACCACTTATTTCTACGTCTGAGTGGCAAATCCAGTGACCAACAATCCGCACCGTATTTTTTATGTACTATTCCCCCCAAATTTGGTTTATAACGCTAAAGCAATTACAAATGAATTCCGTTTCGTTATGTCAAAGCGATTGGCTCGAACAGCTCGGGCAAAACAGGAAAATGGATCCGGCCTGTTGAATTTTGGCCAATTTGTTATTCCGTTTTGAGCTGACCGCAGGAACAGGGCGGAAATCAAAGGCCGGTAAAGGCTAACTAATATTAACTAGGCCGATAAACGACCTCTCATATCAAAGAGTAAAAAATGTCCAGGCAATTTCTTCTTAGATCGAATCCTTTATTAAATAATTATTGCCTTTGTAATTACCATGGCGGTTTACATTTTGATGATATGGCAGTGTCGGTTTTATTGCGTACGAGAGGGTGGCCCAGAGCCTAATCAAGAATAGATAACCCCGGAAAAAGGGAAACATCTTCCGGAAGGATATCCGTGTAACTCCCCGGCCGCCCAACCCCCGACCCCTTGCAATTTAAGAGAAATTGCGCGCGAGCTACGGGGGTGGGCGCTATCAATTCCAATGTTACTTCGTATTCCGAGGGGGAGGTTTAACAAGGAATAAGAGCAGGGACAAAGAAATATACACTCTTGCGCAGACAAATACCGTCTAATTGAAGTAAGAGGGGCAAGATTGTCAGAGCACCCTCTCACTCCATTCGACACCCCTTCCCGTCAATATATTCACCCCCTTTTGTAGAGGGTCGGCTTTCTTAATTCGCCACCGAGATGTTACTCTGCCCTTTAAAGAACTATTTAAGATCCAGAGGCCTCTCTATTTAATTAAATTATACAATATCCGGTTTTATATTAGTCCCATTTTAAGAAAAAACCTACCCTGTTTAGTGCATGTTAAACAACAAGCAGAGCAGCTGGTCATAAAATTGATTCTGTTCTTTTAATAAAAAGTTAAAAGAATTCCTAATGAATTCGTTTCCTTGAAAATTGTTAGGAAGCACAGTATAAAATCTTAATTTTGTAATAGAAAATTTAATTTTTAAGAAAAAATAGTACTGATCGCAGAATTATTTTTTCAACCATCAATTTAAACCAAAAACCTGAATTAACATTAACAAAATTTATTACATTTTTACTTAGGGGCATTGTTAACAACATAATTATAAATCGGATTTTTTTAACATCGTATTTAATGGTTGGTTTCAAGACACTTTTTTAGTGGGAAATTATTAATATGGTATTTAAACAATTAAAAAATGATTCTGGATTTCCAAAGGTTAGATTTGTCTTCACCGATTTCTATTTTCAGAGAATGAAAACTAGGTTCAAGTTATGAAACATTTTTCTTTGTGGGTATTTGGCACCGTAATTTAAATTTGTCACGGTATTTAAAAAATGAATAATTAATTAATGTGGACTTCGAAACGTCGAATTTCATTCACGTCATTTTTTGTTTTTAAATGATCATATTTTTTCTATATTTTTTCCGTTGTTGTTATTTGACGCCCAAATTTTGTCAGTGTATTTAAACAATTAATAATTAAGTACTTAATATAGGAAAAACGTTGGATTTGTTCTCGGTTGGATTTTACTTTACTTTCACAGAATGCGTCATGATAACATTTTTCTTTATTTTTTCCTTGTAGGTATTTGGCGCCCAAATTTAAATTTGTCACGGTATTTTATTTCTTTTTTACTTTTAGAGAATGAAAACCAGGGTCAAGTCTAAAGTCATGTTTTCCATATTTTCCTTGTGGGTATTTGTCCTCCGTCCAAATGATTTTAAAAAAACATTAAAAATAATTAATTACTGAGAATTTCATGGCGTTTGATTTTCTTATTTTAGATTTTTTTTTTACTTGCATAGAAAAAAAACCAGTATCACTTATATATCCCTTTTTCCTTGTACCTTGTGGGCATTTGACGCTTTAATGTCAAGTTGCCAAGGTATTTTAAAAAAATGAATAATTAATTATTTAATGTTGACATTCAAAAGTTTGGCTTGTTCTCAGCTGTTTTTTTAATTTTTAGAGAATGAAAACCAAGGTCAAATTTATAATATTTTTTTTCCTTGTGGGTATTTGGCGCCCAAATGTTAATTTGTCATGGTATATAAACAATTAATACTTAATTAATCATTTTAAAATACCAGACGTTGGTTTTCCTCACCTAGGTTTTTTTCTTCCAAAGACAAAAGAGTGCCATTTGTATAAGCTTTTTCCTTCGTTTTTTCCTTATGCCTTGTGCGCATAGGACGCCCCAATGTCACGGTTTTTAAACAATTTATATTTAATTAGTTAATATTGAAATTCAAATTGATTTGTACTCTCCTAGTTTTTATCTTTTAAAGAATAGCCTATATTTAACATTTTTTTACTTCATTTTTTCCTTGTAGGTGTTTGACACCTGGATTGAAGTCGACTTGTCATTTAAAAAATTAGTAATTAATTTCTTAGTGTGGACTTCTTTTACTTTCTTGTTTTAAATAAACGTTGATAACCGAAAGTAGAGGGCTTTCCACAAATCCGTTTAAACCATTGAAAACTAAGTTAAATTACCAATAAGATGTGATCAATACCAGGACATTGAAATTTTTTTAAAATGAAAACTTATGTTGATTCTAAACTACCATTTCCAAACCTAGAAACCAGCAAATTTCAGAAAACGTACTCCATTTAATTCGGCTTGATACGCCGCTGCTTTACCATTGAGCTATCGTGGCGAATCAAGCCGAAGGTCGTGGGTTCGAATCCCGCTCGTTACACTAACTTTTTTATCTCAACTAAAACCTTTCAATAAAAGTTGCAGTCGTGTTGGTAAATAAGTAAACACTTGCATTATTCCGGTTTCAAACTCAATTTTTAAAAAAGTTAGATAAATTCTTTCAAAATTTTCCCAAGTTTTTATTTTTTGTTTATCTTTTCATATTCCCAATCCGTTAACCAATGTCTTTCCTTTATGTAATGAATTTCATCAACTTTGAAAAACGTGTGTGGTAATTAGTGACCGTTAATCGGTTAACCCTTTATTTAGATCCAAAATGTTGTATGTAAACAATATTTGTAAATCCCAGGCACTGAAGATGATCTCAATAAAGATCGAAATGTTGGCACGATAAAGAAAATGTTTTTCTGAAAGCTAAATCACAGTAGACCGCATCTCCCGATTTCTAAATAAATATTTGAAAAAGTAATCAATAAAGCAATTACGCGGCTGTAAAGGATCTTAATCACGATCACGGAATCGTGATAGGCAGTTTTTCAACTTTGAAAAAAAAAATTTTCAAAGTTATGGCTACTAAAATGTCTATTTCCTCGACGTTTACAATTTTAATTTTGATAACATCTTATTGGAAATTTAACGTAAATTTCAATGGTATCAACGGGTTTATCCAAAATCTTTTAGATTTGGTGTTATCATTGTTTATTTAAAGTAAGGTCGTGAAATCTTAAAAAATCAGAAAAAGTGGAATAACTGGGAAACTGTTGAGATTCGGACCATAGTTAATTTGACTTTTTGGTTTAATTTTGAATGTAAAATGTACTGACAAATAATAGTTATTATCCTTTGTAACTAAAAGAACTAATAGTAGTATGAATACCTTTTATTAATTAATTCATTTGATCAATTTGTACTTGCAATCGGTTATGCCACTTGGCAAACCTAAATTTCGAAGAGTTCAGGCATTCTCAAAGCTTTTGTTATGTTGTGTTAGGTCGGTACAATTTCACCGACGAGCTTTTCAGCTGTTCCCAGAGGGTCATAATAAAGTTAAAACAATATGAAATTCCTTTTAAGCAAAACAATCCAATTTATCACCGGCGAAACAGCCAAGATTTGCCGCCAGGGTAAGAATTTATTGGAAAGGGACACGCCAGGGGTGACGGAGTCGTAAATTGTCAACTTTTGTGTCCGGGGCGGTGCCAGGCACAGGCTTCCCGACGCGATTCTTCAGCCGTATTTCAAGCCGGCGATAAGGCGGCCGACACGAAAAAACCATTAGTTTATTAATCAGAAATTTATTTCAGCCCACTTCCCTCCCAACTGTTCTTCGGGGGACCGATATCTCTCGTTAATGCTCTCGGTAAATGAAATGATCTCCCATTGCGATAATTAATCTCGGGTCCTATACTTTCTGGCACGCAAAACGATCGCTAATTTAATTTTACAAAAATATCAAACGACATAACAAACGTTCGGGTATTTTTAAATTAACAACTTACAAAATAGGTCGCATTCTTTAAACGAAATGCCCCTGTTTACTATAACGTCAATATTTACATAAAAAAATTAATAATTTC
Source organism: Cimex hemipterus (assembly GCA_039619505.1). Classification (NCBI taxonomy): domain Eukaryota; kingdom Metazoa; phylum Arthropoda; class Insecta; order Hemiptera; family Cimicidae; genus Cimex; species Cimex hemipterus. The sequence goes on along the minus strand of CM077114.1, from coordinate 12,677,284 downwards.
ACAAATTAAAAGAAATGACTTATGAGATTCCGTCTAAAATTCAGGGAAGGCAAGAAAATTTTTGAACTGATATATTAGTCACAAATTAACGAAATATCGTGATACAATTGATGCTTCTTTATCTCTGACTTTTTCATTTCTATAGTTTTGCAATTTATGTACATAAAAAGGCACAGAAGAACGACTGAAGATGACCGAATGCCGAAACGCGTCCGACCATAATTTGGTTTTGTGTGTAAGTAATCTGATTTTTCATTTTTTCCCTTCTTTTACAAATATTAATTTTTTTTAAAATGTAGTAAATCGATTCTTGGATACCATTGACTTCAGTGTTACTAATATCTGATGATTTAATACAGCCAAACGCGTTTAAATTAACCCTTTATGCCCTTATGTTTTCTTAGTGCAAGACGACCTTTCCCAATTTCGTTAAAAGGTTAGCGGAAATGGTTATAAAGAATTTAGATTGGTGATAAGTAAATCATTGTTGCCAATACACGGGCGGAAACAGAGCGGGAGCATCACTGCCCATCCTACTCCTCCTACTTTTCTTCTAACCTTAAAGCGTTAAATCATAAACGGATTGTGAAAAATTTATGGTTTGGCAAATTTTTAACAATTCAGTATAAGATGAAGGGGTAGAGTGAAGAGTGTTGGGGATAGATGATAAGATGGCGTAAAACAATCAACAAACACTGCACCCGTCTTGAACTCATAGGTTTAGCTTTACCAAATGCGGTAAATTTGGCGTTGATCTGAGGTAGCGTTGGGTTAGAAAGGATTATGGCATAATGCACTCCACAAGAATAAAAGAGAACAACTTCACCCCTTATAATAGAAATATGGCAGAGAAGATGAAGTTGTGACCCAAGCAATTTTTGAGTGAAGTCCCACGGTGTAGATGTTGAGGATCCAATATTCCATGACCTTATAAAATGATCATTGCAAAACAAAAGTTACTTTCAGAAGCGATCAATTGTGATCAGAGTATTCTTGAACATGTTGAATATCAGTTCCACTGCAGATAACAGATACCACACATGCACCAAATTTGCATTGGTCACGGCCAATAACTCCTCCATCAACTTTGAATCGTTTCATTGCAGTTTTCAATGATTAAAAAAATCGAGAGGTGGTTCCATGCAAAATCGCACGCTAGAGTTAGACATAATGATTAGGAATATGAGTATGCTATGACATTTTGACATTCCTAAACTAAATCAATACCCTTCAAAAGTAAGGAAATGAATTTTCAGAGGCAAAACATCCATGCCGGCATCCCACGAGGGAACATTTCGGTCCTAATCTATATATTTATACTAGATGACTAGCCTAACAACCTAGGAGGTACATACAACAATTTAATATCCGAACTCCACTCCTACCAAACCACTAATATCTTGATGTACTGGAGAATTCATGAATCAATGAGAAAAATCCATCTCATCGAAGAATGGTGCATATTGCCGAAAATGAAACTGAACGAGGACAAATCTGTTCAAATCATACGGCCCATATCTTGTGTTAATTAAGCAAACGACATATGAAGTAAAGAGCAAAATGGAGCTGTAGATCTCCACCAAGTATTATAATCAAAAGCCCTCCATTCCAAACGTCACCGCATATTTTTCACGTAACATTCATCCCAAAACCGCGAAGGTAGGATCTTTTCCAAGCGTTCTGGCTTTTGGTTGTTATTAACATTTAGAGACCGAAACGCATCAGACAGACCAGCTTGCAGTCCAAAAGTGATCAGAAATATCATAATTATTCTATCGTTATTCTCGATATTTTTCAGAACTCGGAAGGTTTTTTTCTATGTCAGACGCATTTCGTCTTGTTGCCGTCTCGTAACTTGCGGGAATTACTAAAACCTGGACACTGCGGGGAGACGAAATGAACCAGACGGACCAAAATAGTGAGCATAGGCACTCCAGAATGACCAGAATCGACTTAATTACCCAATTAGGGTTGTCCTTATTTCTCCAAACGTCCTGCTTATGTATATTACAAGAAAAGTTTTTCTGTTTGATTCTGCACTATAGCTGTTGACCGGGACTTCATCGTTCGGAAAGAAATATAAAAAATAATAGTCCGACAAACAAATGGAAGTCCTATGTACGCATGAAATACCCCTGCCTTTAAGAGTTCAAAGAAACGTCGTACAGAGACAACCGAGAGAGGAGTATGATTCGTAAAAAAAGGAAAACAGGGAGCATACTGCACAAAAAGCAAAGGGTAGTATAGGATATAAGGGGAAAAACTAAAATGAAGAAGACATGAATGAAGTAAAAAAATGGTTCTGGCACAACCAAAGGGCAAACGGAACAAAGATTACATGATCATGTATACTACGGTACTTATTTTAGAAATATTTATAAACAATAAAAATTTATGGTTAAAAAGAGAACTCACAACACTTCGCTTCTTTTTAGATTACATTTTATTGTTAGGGTAATAATTTTCCTCTCTTGGTACAGTTAACCTGCTGGCAGCATCATCAAAATTTAAAAAAGATAAATGACTGAACATGCCGGCCACCTTGGAATAATTGAATAAATTGATTCAATACAAACAAATAAATTTAAACTGCCATAGCATATGCATTTTGAAAAATTGAGAAATATTTAAAAGAACTTGGTAAATAAACAAGTATTAACAGGAAAAATAAAAAAATAATTAAATTCAGCATGAATGAAAACTTTAAAGTTTTTCTTCTTCTTCTGGAAAATCATCACTTCCTATTCGAGATGACAAATTTTACGTATTGGTTTAATAATATTTATGGGAAACTATGGTAGAGGCTTATGCCCATTTGGAGCCTTGTTTCAAAGGAAAAAGAAACTATGAGATATTTCAAGCTATTTTTATTTGTGTATTTCAAGGATAAGGATGGTTTAAGAATGTAAGGAGGTACATTAAAATGGAGAAAAAAGGTCGGTTTGTGAATTGAGAAGCACTTTCCTTCAGGTGGCATCAACCCTCTTGTGTAAGAGAGAACGAAGGGTGGTCGATTCAAAAAGTATCGACTGGCGGCTCGCTCCCCCGGTTAAAAAAGGGTCCGGTATGAGTGTACCTCCCTTTTATTGAAAGTAAACATATTCCCTTGACAAGAGGAAGGGAGCTGGGTTTACATTTAATTGAAATACTTGCCCCCCTCGTCGCTCCTTCCGCTGGAGAAAAATCCACCCCGGGAAGAAAATGGCGTCGACCCCTCCGATTAAAAAGTGCGTCATCTGCAGCTAACTGCCGGCCCCTTTTTACTCCTCTTTCTCCGATTCCTAGCAATAACAGTAAAATTTAAGCCCATTAGGGCCCCGGGCCCGTATTTCTTCCGTACCAGCATAAGCTCCATTAAATAATTGCTTTTTGTAACCGGCCGCCGTTCAGTTTCGGGGATCGAATTACAGACCGCCATATTTATACGGCGTTGTGCTCCGACCCGGGTTATTCGTTGTTTCAATGCCGATCAATCTCCATCAATCAATCCCGATCCAGAGTCAACTATGATAATTGAAACAATTTCCTACTTATCTATTTCCCATTTCCAAAATAGTCGAGTTGGACTGATATTTCTGCTCTATCTCCTTCAATATTAAACAAAGCGACACTCCAAAGTGTTCATTCTTAGTAATACACCGTCGCAAAGAAAAAAAAAACCTAGTTGACTGAATCAAAGAACTTTCAGAACAGATATGCCTAGTAGTTTTTTTTCAGTTACTTAAATGCGTTTCAACTTTGAAACTTCTTAATGCCTAATCTTAAATAACAATAACTTAGGCCGAAAGTCGTGGTTTACTACTAATTTTACCTAATTATTCTTTATGTAAGGCATTGGTTGAGGTAAAAAAGTTAGTGTCACGAACGGGTTTCGAACCCACGACCTTCGGCTCAATACGCCGCCGCTCTAACCACGTATCGTGACTTCCATCCACTCTGACACCAACTCTCTCACTCAACCCAACCCTTCTAATTTTCCCTCCTCTTTTTGATCTCAACCAATGCTTTACATAAAGATTAATGAATTTAAAAATCTGTCAATCGAACCACGAAATCTAAAAAACTAATTTTCCTTCTCAACTGTCCTTGAATAACAAAAAAGTAAACAATATTTAATTTAAAAAAATGACCACAAATTAAATAATTATAAACTGTTTTAAATTACAAAATAATGTTTAATAGTCAAATAAATTTAACATTCGAGGCACTCAAATTTGAAAAGTGGCCAAAATAAAGTTAGCGGTCATAAGAAATAACAATTCTTAAATTTCATATTGAAGTTAGGTGTCTTGTTATTGATATTTTTCATTCAGTACATCCTCATTCTGCAGTAGAACAGATGGCTTCTTTAGTGTAAATAAGCAACAATTAGCTTAAGCTCGTACGACAATCTCGATCAGCTGGAAACAAGAATTGAAAAAAGTTAGTTTTCATCGTCCAGCTTTCGAGGAACATAAAAATTAATAAAACCTTAGTTCAAAGTTTGTCAAAGCAAAGCCAATACAGTAAATAAATAACCAATAAAAACATTTCTATCCGGGGAGAAACTAATGTTTACTCTTTTCTTTGATTAGTTCATCGACCATTGAATGAAACAGAAAAATTGAAAAACAACTTATCAGTCTGATGTTAATCTTTTAATTGTTCAAATCACGGAATTTTCTGGTAATATATAGTCATATTTTTAGTCGGTAAAAGTATGTAGTATTGCTTAGTGACAATAAAACGGATGGTAATCTTTAAATCTTAAACTGTTCAAAACCAAAAATTTTGTGATCATATATAGTCATATTTTTCTTAGTATAATCATAATTAGTCATTAATCATATATCATCATAATTATTGCCTAGTCATAGTTCATTGCCTGCAATATTGCCTAGTAAAAATAAAACGGATGTTAGACTTGTAACTAACTGTTCAAACCCCGGAATTTTGTGGTCATAAATATTCACATTTTTAGTCGTGGAAATTATGTAGTTTGCATAGCCAAAATAAAACGGACATTTTACTCAGAAGCTATTGGAAGGACCGATTTTTTTCGAATTGATCATCACCCTGATTTTTTCTATGCCATCTATTGTTTATTTATTTTTTTATGTAGCCAATCAGATGAATTTTAAAAGGTCGACTGTATAGTTTAATGTGTAGAGATTAGGGACCGTTAATTATTCAGATATCGTGAGATGCGGTCTGGTGTGAAGTAGGTTTCAGAAAAACAATTTTTTAACGTGCCAATATTTCGACCTTTATTGAGATCATCTTCAGGGCTCAAAGTATTTCTCTTCTGTGTACTTTCTTGGCCATTCTTGCGTGTCGTGTTGAGAGTGCTAGTCACTGGACTCTGAATAATTATCAATTAACGGTCTAAATATAGTTTAATTTTTATTTTTATTTACTTTTTAGGTTTTATGATTTAGAAAATAATGTAATCCTGCGGAAGGATTTTTTTAATTGGCTTAAATTTGCAATTTTATGCGAAATTTCTTGTTTAGTGATCTAATAATTTAATTATTTAGGTACTGGAGTTTGAAAAAGAGTCCAGGATCCTTGTCGTTCCCGAGAATGAAATCACGAATTGGCTGGAGATAATAAGGTATTTTGTTTTCACCTGTTTTATCTTTTTTTAATATTATTTTAAAAATATTCTTTTTTCAATAGAAATCGTACTATTATGTTTGTAAAAATTTGGTTTGTTTAAAATAATTACTTTTGAAACTAGTTCATTATTAACATTTCAACCAAGAACCTACATAGAAATAATAATTAATTAATTGAAAGAAGTACTGACCACGAAAACGTAAATGGAATTATAATTATAGCTCGAACAGTAAAGAAAAAGTACGTAATAGACGTGAAAATTTATTCGGGAAAAGCTACTTTTTTTGTATATTTGTAAATTCGCCCAAACTTTGAAAGAATACGTAAATTGAAGTGAAATTTGATAGGCTTGATCTGCAATTCTGCAATCAATGGAGACCTAACTACATAATCCGACAGATCGTAATTTTACAATCACTATATATTAGTTAAAATTATGTAATAATTTTATTAATTTTGGTTTATTTCATCATTGGAACACAAAGGTATGCGCGCGCGTTTTATATGAGAAAGTGTGTCTGCGAGTGGAGTGAGGGAACTAGAAAGAGATTAGAAAAAACAGAAGAATATATATTCCTTCCATTAACATCGCCTTTCTTCCTTTATGTAAATTGAGTTTACTCAGTGGAATTTATTATTAAAAGGAAGAAAGCCCTAGCAGAAGTGGGGGCGAGATAAGAAGAGCAAAGAAGAGGAGTCCGATAAATAATGCACCACGATAAAGAGAGTTCTTACAGTAAAATCGGTAGAAGAGTCGGAATTTGAGAAAGCCTTTTGCGGCTAGGGAGAGATAAAGAGTGATTTACAACTCATACGTGCCCCGTCCCAG
>CM077114.1:12625357-12650857 GCA_039619505.1 Cimex hemipterus | reverse complement strand
CCTCTCTCTCTCTCTCTCTCTCTCTCTCTCTCTCTCTCTCTCTCTCTCTCCTTCTCTCTCTCCCTCTCCTTTATTGCATTACATATGTTTGTATATGTATATGAAAATGCGTATATGCGTTTGTGAGCATGTGTCACGTTTATGTTATATATATATTATAAATTCATATTTCCTTAGTTATCATAATTGACAATATTAATTAGTCTAATTAATTTTTCAGTTTATCTAAGATTTTTGGTCTTTAGGTTAGGCTTCGAATCTGGTTCATGAATGATTATCCATTGCAACCACAAAACTGAGATAAAAAAAAGAATTAATTGAAATTATTATTTCATCTATGTAATATATCATATTGTTGGATTCTTAGTATTAAATTGATATAACATGTGTGGGTGAAAGAGAGAGTGAGAGGGTGAGAGAGAGAGAGAGAAAGCGAAAGGTTATTAATAATCTTTGTTATCTCATGATTAACACAAAAAGAAGAAAAGTAGAAAAAAGGGAAACGGAAAGATATAGAAAAGGACGGACTGAGGGAGAGAGAAAGAAAGAAAGAGAGAGAGTGAGAGAGAGAGATTATTATTAACCGTTGTTATCTCATGATTAACACAAAAAAAAGAAAAATGGAAAAGAGGGAAACGGAAAGACATAGAAAAGGAGGGACCGATGGAGAGAGAGAGAGAGAGAGAGAGAGAGAGAGAGAGAGAGAAGAGTTACAAATAGAGTGAGATATTGCGAGAGAAGGAAATATAATAGAAAGAGACAATAAGACAGAAAGAGAAAACGTGAGTAGGAAAGAACGGTAGAGTGAGAATTTCAATTTTATTGTATTAATACGACCTGAGTTATAATGTATCATAAATGTATCATTAATGGTTAAACAAGCTAATTTCTAGTTTATTTTAAACTAAATAAATCGATTAATAAATTAAAATAAATATATTTACAAAAAAACGATTGAGTTGCCAATGAGCGTACGATATTTTTGGAATAACAATCTTCACATTATCACTAAAGACTTAAAAGACAATAAAAAAATATACCATTTGAATTTAAGATAAAAAATTTAAAACAAGTTCTGTTCTTGACAACAGGTGTCCCTGTTGGGTTTTTGTGAGTAATTCGCCAGGATTTCCATGAATTAAAACGCTTGAAGTTTTATATTGTATGAAAAGATCCTTGAGGGAGATTTAATTTAGGGTAGTAACATAAGGGGTTGATATTTGAATATACTGCTCACCCTTTTAAACCCGAGGGTAGAAATTTGTGCAAAAACCAGACTCGGCAAAAATATGTAAATATATGTAAGGTTATAATTGAAGATACGGTTAAAAATCTCTCGTCTGTTGCACAGAGGGAGAGAGGGCTAATTAAAAACGGAAGTGGGCGCGGCAGGGTGGAGGGCACTTTCATTAAAAGGCTAGGTGTGTTTGTGAAAGTGCCGAGTCAGGGGAGAGCACAATTAAAAAACAGAAGCTCTTGTAAAAGAGAAGATCCGAGGGGCATGGAATTATAAATGCATGGTGACACTTTTTCCGTGAGGGATGAAGGGCCTCGCCGAGGGGGTGAGAGAGCAATTTCACGAGGGAGCTGGAAAACAAGAAAACCTCCTCCCTACTCTCATTTTCTTCTTTGTGACGTCATTACCAAGGAAACACTCTTCCACTCTTCTACCCTCCCTCGCGTACACTTCTCTTTCTTTCTTTGCCACCCCCGCCGACGGGTTTCCCTTCTTCCATTAAAAGACCCTATCGCACAACTGAGACTCTAAATTAAAGTGCCAGAGGGCTGACACATCTCAGGGCTTACTTTTCCAATTATATTTTATCAAGGAGGACGTAATTATAATTCCCGTTCTGAATTTTATACATAATTCAGTTCTGAGACAATTCCCAGGCTTATCGAGTTACTCTTGTTACAAATACGAAGAGTTACAAGAAAAGTAAATAATCTTTATAAAAAATAGACATAGAAGCTTTATAAAATTTATGCAATATTTTCTCCTACTTTCCTACATCTCTCCGTCAAATATCTTCCGATATTTACATTTTTTAAGTTCGTGCCATCAGTTGAAGATTAAAAAAAAAAAAACATCAGTTTTAATGAAAAATACATAGCTTATGGGAAAAAAATTTTGTGCGGGAAAAGTCCGTTTCCTAAAAAAATCCTTCCTTTTCAACAGTGTGAGTTGGAAAACTAATTTTTTTGCTAAATTCTACAGTGTTTATTTTTTACTATTGCCCATTACTTTTTTAACCTCATTTTACAAGCAAACCTGTATTGTGAGATTTCTTGTTGAAGACTGAAGATGTTGCAGGAATTAGTCGCTCATATCGGATCATCCTGGTCCACGCAGTTTTGCTGGTTTTGGTCGTGCCTTATTTTTTAATTTTATTGATTTTTTCAAATATCTGCAAGATCTTTCAAAGCTTATAATTAATACTTAACAGCAACATAGATAATGTCAAATTTTGAGATGTGTGGTGATTAGTAACCGTTAGTCGATAATTATTCAGAAACCGTGAGATGCGATGTGATGTAGGTTTCAGAAAAACATTTTCCTTAACGGGCCAACGTTTCGACCTTTATGGCGCTCATCTTCAGGGCCTGGTATTTACAAACATTGTTTAAATTTAACAAAGACATCTGGTAATTAAAAAATGTTTGTAAATCCCAGGCGCTGATGATGATCTCAATAAAAATCGAAACGTTGGCACGATTAAAAAAAATGTTTTTCTGAAACCTACATTATAACAGATGGCATTTCTCGATTTCTGAATAATTATAGTAGGATTATAGATTTATTCCATCCATCATTTGAAGAGTGATGGACCTGTGTTCGGATGGGAACAATTTATACAGGTGGAATAAAATTTATGCCACCCATTAAAAAAAGCGATGGAAAAAATTTGTGAAGGGTAGCAAAGTCATAAAACCGGCTCGATTTCTCGTCCCGGTAATCGGCAACAAATTAAAACGAAACCGGTCCAAAAAAATCCTCGGATGGATAAAAACGACGACCGTTAATCAGGTAGCCGCGGGGTGGAAAAAGGACTTTGATAAATTGCAACGGGGAAAATCCGGCGTTTTTACACCCGCGGCTTTTCAAAAATAATAGGATTGCGTCGTTTTCCGGCAGAACGGGGATTCAACGCCGCGCCACCCGCGGCTCGCCCAGGCCCAGTTGAGTGTCACCCTCCGCTCAATCAATCTCACATAATTAATTACGGCGATATGAGTGACGCCGAGCCCTGCTCTTGGATCAACTCGTATTCGACATCGTTCTGAAAAAAACACTGTCGCCTGAAATCCGGGATTTTGTTTTCAATAGTCCGCACTCTAATGGCATCTCTCTCTCTCTCTCAATAAATTACTTTCCAGATCGATTCCGTCCCTATTGATTTCGGTCGCAAAGCAACACTTTTAATCCTCGGGTTAACCTCTCGGAAATTAAATTTCAACGGAATGACATGAATGAATGACAGGGCAAAAACCTGTTTGCAGAGATTTTTGTTTGATCATACTTTCCTACATGACTTCAGACTGCATGCTATGTGCCCAGATTGATGCAATACGGCCCAATTCTACCCGAGAAAACATTTTTATAAACATAACAAACCTAATAAAACATATTTCAATTAGAATTGGTATACACGCATATTTGGAGGCCTAATACGAGTCCTTAATTGATTACTAGTTGACTTGTTCCAGGAGGAGGTTAATTCGATCAAAAATGATCAATTGTTCTAGTCGATAGATGTCAAAAATATTAACTGTTTTAATCAATTAAAGCATCCCGAGGTTTGTTAGCTGATTTAACCGAATAAAGCAAAAAAAAGAAAAAATTGAGACATGAAATTTACATTCAAATTCATTCCTTTTTAAAGGTTTTTCTAAAGAAAAAACGACAAAAATAATAATTAAATACATTTTGGTTTTACTGTAAAAATCCAGTATTTTTGTGCAACACGAGATTGTTTTTGAAACTCTATAAATAAGGTTGAATTTTTTCTCAGAAAACGTTTTGATAAACATAACAGATATCATAAAGCATATTTCTATTAGAGGTATGATACAAACATAATTAATTAAATAATTTATTTCGAGATCTAGTACAGTTCTTGTAATTGATCATTCTTGCACCATGATTACTGGTTGATTTGTTCATCGTCGAGGATAAGTCGATCAAAAATGATAGATTGTAATAGATGTCAAAAATATGAACTGTTTTAATTAATTAATAAGACCACTTGAGTCCTGTTCGTTAAGATGTAACTTGCTTAAATATTTCCACCGTTTAACTCAAATATTACCACCAATATGTGACAACTGATAAGTCAGCAGTATTATAAATTTGCTTGATTTACAAATAAAGAAAAAAAAGACAAAAATAATAATAAATTATGACATGAAATTTACATTCAAATTCTTGCCTATACTTAGGTTTTACTGTTAAAACTGTTTGGGATAACACTGCATAAGTACGGTTGAATTCTTCCAGAGAAAACATTTTTATAAACAAAACAGAGCACATAAAACATATCTAAGGTAGAAGTATGATAAAAGCATAATTAATTTTAAAAAATCATTTCGAAATCCAGTACAGTTTTTGTAATTGATCAACCTAGCACCATGATTACCGGTTGACTTGTTGTTTTTTCATAATACTGGATTTTTTTTTTGTAAAACAGTATAAATACGAATTAATTAAGGTCTTCAGTTGGGATAAAAAAAAGTGAATGGCACGAGCGGGATTCGAACCCACGATCTTCGGCTTGATACGCCACTGTTCTACCACTTGAGCCGTTGTGACCTCATACCATTTTTCAAAATTGAAGAGGTGTGATTGAGGTGGGAACTTGGTGTACGAGTGGGCCGAGGTCACGATAGTTCAAGTGGTAGAGCAGCCGCGTATCAAGCCGAAGATCGTGGGTTCGAATCCCGCTCGTTCCATTGATTTTTTTATCCCAACTGAAAACTTAATTAATTGGTCAAGTGGACCACGAAACTAGAGAATTGTACAAATACGGTTCAATTGTAACGGCGAAAACTTTAGATTGAATTTAGAAACATTTAATTTAAAAATTTAATTTAAAAAATTTAGAAACAAACAAGCTCATAAAAACATATTTCAATAAGAAACGTCATACAGGCATAATTAAATCAAAAAATCTATTTTCGGTTCCATTACAATTGACTTCCAGTACAGTTGCGGGTCAAGGTTAAGTCGATTTAAAATGATAGATGTCAAAAATATTAACTGTTTTAATCAATTAAAGCCTCCCGAGTTTTGTTAGCTGATTTAACCAAATAAAGAAAAAAAGACGAAATTGAGACAAATTTACATTAAAATTCTTGCCTTTTTTAATTTTTTTACATGTTTTTACACTAGATTTTTAAAATATTTTATTAATCGTATATTAGCCGGAGGAGACATACGATGATTGAAGTTCTTCCAGTCTTTCTCTGTCATTGGAAAACATTAATTTCTAATAAATTTTAAAGCAATTTATAATAAAAATAAAATAGAAATTCTAGGGAAAGTAATACAAAATTGGCAATATCCCTATTCATTTTTGAGCGTTTAATTTTTATAGGCATCTTTTAAACTTTTCTTTCTTGAAAATAATTATTTGCCAGTCGTTATTTTTTCTTGCGTGAAATTGGAAAATTTCGGTAATTTGATTAAAAAAATAATTTTTTTTAATGTTATGAATAGCCAATGGTTGTGATGTAATTAAAACTGAATGTACGATAATTAATTTTTAAAAAACGTCTTGTGTATGGAGCCCTTTTTAATTCTAGTTGTAAAATGAAGGGCTGGGATTTAGCAGAAAGACAATATGGAGTCGGCCTAATCCACCCTCGCCGTAATCAAACATACCAAGAGGGCATATTTGAATTTAAGGAGGGGTCGGCTGGTTAAAAACCTGCTTATTCGTTAAACGTCGGGGGCTTATTCGAGGTGGGCCGGGGTTGCGGATGGGCGATAAGGCGGTGCGTGCCCCCGGCTGATAGTACGGCCCAGTTTCACCTACACGGCGCGCTATCCGCCTCAAAATCGGCAATCATTCCCGCTCGTACATGGGCACGCCTCCCTTATCAAGCAAACAACTAGGCCTCTATCTTCCCCGATACTACTCTCACGGGAAAACGGCAGTAAAAATAACAATTAACTTTATCTTACACCCGGCCACGGTCGTAATCGGCTTCTCCTAAGGAAGAGTGTCCTTCCGGCGAGGACTGCAGAAACGCTCTTTTCCTCACCATTTCCTGCGTATTTTACTTACGGGGAGGAAGAAATTTCAATTATTTGTTACTTATTTTATTGCAAATGACCGAAACCTGAAAAGTCAAGGGTACAAAAGAAAAAGTAAAAATTCTCAGTTGAAAATCATAACCACAGATAAAAACAATACAGCTAGATAATAACTGCAATGCATAAAAATAAAACATAGCCAAGAAAATCCATCCAACAAAAAAAGTACAAAATACAAAAAAGAAAATAAATAAACAAATACAAAAATTATCAAGACTCAGTGAATCATATAATGTTCATAAAATCTTCATTTTGAAAAATGGCTTGAATCGTAGAATGGGTTTCAAATTTTGCGGAATTTCAAAAATTCGTTATTTATATTATTAGAAAAGACTCAAAACCGAACAGTAATGAAAACGCACGTCAGATTTCACAATTTAAAATCTTAACATCAGATAAGAAGAATACAGCTAGATAATAACTAACTAAAACAAGTACAAAATTCAAAACAAGAAAATAAATAAACTAATATAGAATAAAAAAAGTCTCAATGAATTATTTAATGTTTGTAAATAAAATATGATTTTTTGTTAAAATTTGATGCAGAAAACTAGGAAATTGATGCGTTCACTTTTATTTATGAAGTACTAAAATTTAATCTAGATTTGTCAACTAATTACATATTTATATTAATTAATATTAAAACGAGTGTGTGGTTATTAGTGACCGTTAATAGATAATTATTCAGAAATCGTGAGATGCGGTCTGGTCATAGGATTTAGACAAAATTTTCTTTATCGTGCCAACGTTTCGACCTTTATTGAGGTCATCTTCAGGGCATGGGACTTACAAACATTGAATACGAAAAATATTTTTTGCATTGTATACATTTACTTTTTTCCACATCCTACACATATTTGTAATTTTTTTTTCCGAAAACTACCCCAATCCTGTCATGAAATGTAAACACTATTTTTCAGTATAACCTTTACTTTCAAACTTTGTGGGACAGTTTTATTCTGTTGCTCTAAATGGTCAAAAAAATTTGTACATGCTAACCTATTATTTCATATATAAAATAATTTTTTTTTAAATTTTTTGAAAAAGGGTAACCCTATTTGCATATCACTTCGTAGAATAAAAAAAAAGTTATACAGGGTGTCCACTTGTTTACGGTCCACCTAGTTTTGTCCAAAACTGCCCCAACGTAGCAATTAAACGGGAAAAGTATCTTTTTAGTATAAGCTGTACTTGCAAACATTGCGATATTGTTTTTAAACAGCTTTTTTATTACATTTGTTTGGCAGTTAAGACTACAAATAAATGTGTTCTTATGTGTTGAATTTGTCATTTGAGTCACTTCCTAGTGGCAGCTCAATTTTTTTTCAATCCCCACTTAATAACAAGGTCGTGTTAATAGATCAGTGTGTAAAAAAACGAGTTAAAATATAAACTTTTTGTGTGGTACATTACTCACCGTTAATGGATAATTATTCAGGAATCGTGGGATGCGGTCTGGTGTGATATAGGTTTCAGAAAAAAAATTTTTACGTGCCAACGTTTCAACCTTTATTGAGATCATCTTCAGGGCTTGGGATTTACAAACATTGAATATAAAAAATATATTTTGCATTGTATAAATTCCCTTTTCCCCCACATCCTACATGTATTTGTTAAATTTAAACAAAGTTTGTAAATCCCAGGCCCTGATGATGATCTGAATAAAGATCGAAACATTGGTAGGATATAGGAAATATTTTTCAAATGCAGAAAACTAGGAAATTGGCGTGTTTAATTTAATTTATGAAGCACTAAAATTGAGGCTAGATATGTCAACTAATTACTTATTTATGTTAATGAATATATATAAAAAAAAGTGTGTGGTAATTAGTTACAGTAAATGGTAATTCAAGAATCTTGAGATATAGTCTGGTATCATGTGGGTTTCAGAAAAAAAATTTTTTCTTTATCGTGCCAACGTTTCGGCCTTTATTAAGATCATTTTCAGGGCCTCGGATTTACAAACATTTTTAAATTTAACAAATTAATTTTATTCCGCATCCTACATGTATTTGTTAAATTTCAACAATGTTTCTAAATCCCAGCCCCTGAAGATGATCTCAGTAAAGGCCGAAACGTTGGCACGATAAAGAAAACGTTTTTCTGAAACCTACATTACACCAGAACGCATCTCGCGATTTCTGAATAATTGGAAAAAGTGATAAACACAAAATTTAACCTCCTTTATCAAAAAATCTAGCTCTTTTTATAAATGAGAAAATTATTTATGGTTATATTTCTCTAATAATAAACAAAGGCAATAAAACTAAAGATATCGAGCAGTAAAAAAAAAAGTTTTTAAAGAATCTCAGATACTTAATTGACACATAATCACTATGCTATTTTTGCAATGTGTTCGAAGAGAACTTGAAAAATGTTTTTTCAATTTGAAATGTCAATTTACTATGATCTTAGATCCGTTTATTTAAATAAAAAATACTTGTGTAAATTTAGACAAACTTGATTTCTAGCTAAAATTTGAACAGAAAACAAGGCAATTCGTGTGTTGTATTTAATTTATCAAGCACTAAAATTGAGGCTTTCTTTGTTAATCATCGAGTTATTTTAATTTTAGCAAGATGTAGTTAGGTTTTTCTTTTATTAAGCATGTCTTACAACTTTCTTGGCATAAGTTAATCTTTATTGTTTAAGAAGTTTGAATATTTATTTTTAATTAGTTGGACTATGCTATGTTAAATTGTATGATATTGGTAAGAAGGTTTATTCTTATTTTGCTGTAGGGTCCACCCGCCCTGTGATAGGTATTGTTGATGTACAGTATGATCCTATTTTCTGTCACTTATAAATGACAATTCGAGAAGATTGTCCTTACCTTCAAAGTTTGCCCGACGAGTTTGAAAACGTCAAATCGGTGATGTATCCTCAAAGTTGACGTATCGGATCGGTGGAAATTGGATCTGAGGGTGATCGGGAACGATCATGCGTGACGCCTTCTAAACAAACGGGCTGTCTCAGGAAAAATGAGTAGCTCCGTCTCAAAGGAATTTCCAGATGGCGAGCACAGGGCGCCGGGGGGGCACGCCCGATTTGTTCCTTCTCAGCCCGCTTTCAAGGGCAAAAATAAAGGGCTGAGCTCCGCCCCGGCCCCTCGCCCTTTTCTTCTTCCTCATTAAGCCCTTCAGATCTCGAGTGTGAGCCTTTCTCACCTAAGGGCATTCTTGGCGGATCTTGGGGCTCGGGGATTCTTTGCTTTATTTACGCACCCCGAGCCGTTTCCTTCCACGCCTACCAAACTCCCTTATGAAGATAATAAGCAAATTAACCATCTTTCACTACGTTTATTATCAAGAAAGTATTGAACGACGTCTCTAAAAGCGAGAGGAAGTTGAACTTTCTGGTATGGTTTCAAGAGCTCTGCTTAAGCTGAAAAAGTTAAGAACATAAAAACCAATTATTTCCTTACAATACACAAATAAATTAAATTAAATTAACTGAAAATTAAACTGATTTGTTAATAATGTCTCGTATAATTAATAATTCCCCTATTTCATATCACTTCACTAGTTTATATAGATTGCTAAGGCAGGAGGCTTGGTCAAAAATATTAGCGTGATGGAAAAGTTCAAATAGACTGCCTAAGGGGTGAATTTTGGGCCCTATCCTTGTTTGAGTGTATGCAGAAAGAGTTTAACATAATTTCCTGTCTACTTTTTCATTGGGGCGTTTTGTTTTGGGAAAGCCACTCGACACATAATTTTTTATCTTCGTATAGTTTTGCACAAGCTGATAAATTTTGATCTAACTCTCCAGGATTGCATGTTATGATAGTTTTCCAGCACTTTCTAACATACGTTCTGAGATTGAATATATTTATTGACTTAAATTAAAGTTCGCGGTCCGATTGACCGAACGTTTTTCATTTAATTAATCTTTGTAGGTTGATACAAAAAAATTAAGTGTTACAAGCGGGATTCGAACCCACGACCCCCGGCTCAATACCGCGTTGCTGTACCACTTGAGCTATCGTGACTTCGATCCACTCGGCCACTAACTTCGCATCTCAACCCCACCTTTCCCTCTTTTTTGCCATTTGTGTATTTCAATTAATTAAGATTTGTAGTTGAGATTAAAAAAAGTCAGTGTTGACTTTTGACTTGTTGATTTGAACCCATGACCTTCTGATAAATATGCCGCTGTTCTACCACTTTGCTTTCGTGACTTTGATCTCTTCTGCGCTTCCAAAAATACTCACGATAGCTAAGTGGCAGAGTAGCGGCGTATCTAGCCGAAGGTTGTGGGTTCGAATCCCGTTCGTGATACTTAATTTTTATTTCATATTAAAGATGAATTAATTGAAAATAAATGACAAAATTTACAATTGCAAACTTACTTGTGTGTGGACGTGGTGTAATGTAACAAAATAATAATTAATGACTATACTCAATAAAAAAGCACAAAAGGAGTTATTTAAGTTAGTTTATAATATAAGTTTATTATCTCGTTTTTACGTGTTTTGTTTGACTTTTATGTTAGGTTTTACAATTTTTTTCTTTAGTCTCAGTTTGGTGTATATATTATTTCTATTGTTTTCTTTTTGGGTTGTTTTCTATGTTCATTAACATTTATCGTTGTTCTTGTCTTTGTTTTGTCTGTCTTTAATGTACTTGTTTCGTCTTTTATTTATTGCTCTTTTTTATGTGTTTTCTATCGCGACCTTGGAAAATTCAAAAGGTGGGGTTGAAGTTAGTGTCCCAGTAGATAGGAGTCACGATAGCTCAAGTGGTAGAGCTCAAGGTCGTGGGTTCGAATCCCGCTCGTGACAGATCTTTTGGCAACCAATACCTTACATAAAAATTAATTAATTGAAAAAATGTATTGACTTTATTAAGTTACATATGGGTCTAAAGGGACGATTCTGGCCTAAAAAAATGGAGGCTGTATAACTGAGGAACGTAGGATGGTTGAAATTTGTTCAACAAGATATCAACATCTTATCAAGCAAAGTCTCTAATTAGAGAAATAAATAAAGAGTTGATTTATAAGCAAAAGCGAACCGTCTGTTAAACACTTTTCCCATGCAAACCGTTATTTTTCCCGGGGAAATAACGAGAGATACTTTTTACGATAACAGTAGCCTGTGTTTAGCACTTTGCGCTTAACCGCAAGTTTTTCACGTTCCGCTTGTGAAATAATGGGCTGAGATAAAACACGTTCGCCCCCCCTCCCCTCCCAATCTGGGGCGTTTATAAAACAGTTTTGGGAAGAAAATTGCGGCTTGATTTATTTTTCGGAACTTTTCCTACGGGCCCGTTTATCAAAAAAGGGGTTAAACGCATTTACCTCCCCGGTTCCAGACGCGATGGAAGTATTTATGAAGCGGAATTCGATCCGAGGAGAATGAACGGCGAAAAGTAGGAACAAAAAAATTTGCTTAATTGATGTATGGCGTTTCACTGTTTTAAATGGATGGTTAGAAAAACTGGTCCCTCATCCCTGTTCGTATTCCACCGGGTTTCCCCTTTCATCCCTCAACACAAAAACTGTAAGAGTGTATGATCATTTTTATTTATTTATTTGTTTAAAATGTAGACGGGCAAGAAGCCCATTTGCAATGATACAACCTTAATAAATTGATAGTTTTAAAAAACGCTAATTATGTATATGTGTATGTATGTGTATGTGTACGTGTATGTGTATGTATACGTATATGCACATGTATATGTATGTATTTATGCACACGTATATGTATGTGTATATATACATGTATATGTATATATGTATACGTATACATATACAATATACATAATATAGATATAAATAAATTTTCACTGAAAGGCAAAAAATTCAACACACTTGTAATATATCTTGATTTGTACACATATATATTTTAAATCAGTTTCCCTTATTAATCGTTTAATAATTGAGAGTTTGCCTAAAAAAGTTGAAGAAAACGTAAAAGGAAAATGAAAACTACAATTTTTTTTAAAGAAATAAAAAGCGTGTGGTGATAAGTGACCGTTAATCGCTGATTATTCGTAGATCGTGACATGTGGTCTGGTGTGATGTAGGCTTCAGAAAAATATTTACTTTATCGTCCCAACGTTTCGACCTTTATTGAGGTCATCTTCAGGGCCTGGGATTTACAAGCATTGTTTAAATTTAACGAATACATGTAGGATGTGGGAAAAGGTTTCTTAGGTTTAAGGAGCATCCTGATGAAAGACAATTTACAACACCTAAGGAAATGAGTTGTACGTAGGACAGCGTTGAATAGGTAGGTGGTAAAAATAATGGCTTTTTTAGGTAGTCGTGATAGGGTGATGGGAATGATTAAGTCGTAACCTGAGCTTTTCTTTTATGAACGTTTAGGATGTCCTGCTTGACTTCATCAGGAGAGAAGTTAAATAAATTCTCAAAAGTATGGATATTTTATAAGACCTTTATCCACTTGTTAAAACCAAGACCTATAAAAATAATAATTAATTGAAAGTAGTAACATGATCGATGACACCATTTTTCACTATTTCTACAGACATTTAAATACGAACAATGAATATGCACCCAGATAAGTAAGTTGACCCAGATGAAAATATTCATTTTCAATATACTAAAAATTATTGAATTTCATTTTCCACTTATTAATAATTAATGATATTCATTTTCATCTTGGTTGTAATCTAACAATTACTTAACATAATTAAATTAGTCGATCACACCATTTTTCACTATTTTACAGATATTTAAAAGCGAACAAAGAATGTTAAATTGATCCAGATTTACAGTAACTTAAACCAAATGAAAATGAACGACATTTATTTCAAACTTACTAATAATTAATGACATTCATTTTCAACTTATTAATAATTAAAGTCATTCATTTTCAATTTAATAATAATTAATGACATTCATTTTCAATTTAATAATAATTAATGACATTCATTTTCAATTTAATAACAATTAATGACATTCATTTTCAATTTAATAACAATTAATGACATTCATTTTCAATTTAATAACAATTAATGACATTCATTTTCTATATAATAAAATTAATGACATTCATTTTCGACTTATTAATAATTAATGATTGTGTTATCATCTGTTAATTATTTAACTTAATTATATGAGTTTGCGAAAGTTAACTTTGTAATTTGAAATATTAGTTTTTATTAAGTGTTTTTGCAGATTTTATTTTATTTTGGCCGTAATATAACCTGGTTTGTTTTATAGCCTACCTGTTGTAATAATTTTAATAATAATTTTCACATAATAAAGAAATGAACATAATTAGGCAAATTATTGGCTAACTTGAAATGATCGTTTTACTCACAGATTTATTATGAAATAAGTAAATAAAATACAAAAAATAAATAATAACCTTCATCATTCCTACCAACTAATGGAAATGAAAAAAAGCTTTTTAAAATTTAATTTCAAATCACTTTTGCAGGAAAGTATTTGAAGAAAGATAAGGTAAACAATTGAATATTGCGAAAAGGGGAATTACAATTGTGGTGCAAACTTTGACGTCGTTGCCCTGGAATGTAGCTTTTTAGGACTTAGTTTCCTAAATGTACACATATGAAACTCAATCAGAAAAAATAAATCAAAAAGATCGCAATTCTTTATTTAGGTAAGTAACAAAATACGCTTTCAACAGGATTCGTCAGTTGTTAGGACTTGCGGGGAAAGTGTTTTCCTTCGGTCGGTCAGAAATTATACGAGAACAGGTGGACGAAGTTAAAACGAGGGTAAAAACCCGGCGGTGCCCCTATCAGACGCAAAAACAACCCCCTCCCGGTATTAAGTTGGTTAATTGAAACGAGAAAACCCAGGCCGGGGACCGGAAGAAAAACTTATAACGAACCTCGGCCTGGCTGACTTTTTGTCACAACAACTTGTTATACCGTGGACGGAGTGATGTGTAACGTGTTACAACTTGTGGCTGGAAAAAAGTTCCCTCCGAATCACAACCGGTCCCGGAGCGAAACTGCACATGTGCTCACCAGGTACTGGACAAATTAATTATAACTTCTCACTTTTTACTCGGCTTTTTTCGAAGGTGAGGCCGTCTGAGGAAATTGATTTTTTTGCCCCCTTCCCAGAAGGGCATGGATAAACAGAGCCTGACCGTAGATTAATCCGAGGGTTGTGTAAGACAGAAGCAAGTTTTAATTCTTCCTAAGTTGCCCAAGTTGTACAAGGAGGGGCTTCGCCGACCGAATGCTTAGCCGCACTGCTTATCACACTGCCCACGTCCCGTTCCCAACTCCGCTAAACATCTGACTACGCACGCGGAATTCCTTATATTTTGGCGATTATCAAACGTACTCGCTCGAGGTGGAGGATTTATGCGAATTTTCGTAGCACCTTGAGGCCGCGTCTTTTACAAATTTCACGGAATTCAGGGAAAACGGAACAATCGACAAATACATTATTTACGCTGCCCAGATGTGTACTTTCTGCTTATAATTTTTTATTTATTTATTAGTATTTGCTTCCATAATTCAGTTGGTACCACGGCATTATTGCGCCTTTTTCACCTAGTACTAAATATAAAAAGCAATTTATCTTAAAATATATTCTACACTTATATATGAGGATAATATATTTTAAAAAACTACAGGCATTATGTAAAACAACCAAAGCATTAAGCACAACAGACAAGAATTCAATAAATAAGTAAATTCGAATATACACGCAAATGCTGTACAGAACGGATCAGGACTTAGCATGCACAATATGCATTTAAATTTTAGCGAGCTTTAAATTTTAAATTTTTGGATCAATTTAACATTTTTTGTTCGCTTTTAAATATCTGTAAAATAGTGAAAAATGGTGTCATCGACAAATTTAATTAAGTTAAATAATTGTTAGATTATAACACAGATGAAAATGAATGTCATTAATTATTAATAAGTTGAAAATGAATGTCATTAATTATTAGTAAGTTGAAAATGAATGTCATTCATTGTCATCTGGTTTAAGTTAGTCTTTTTCATTCTTTTTTCTCTTTTAAATATCTGTAAAGTAGTGAAAAATGATGTCATCGACGAATTTAATTAAGTTAAATAATTGTTTGATTATAACAAAGATGAAAATGAATATAATTAAGTATTAATAAATGGAAAATGAATGTCATTAATTATTAATGAGTTGAAAATAAATGTCATTAATTTTAATGAAATTAATTTTCATTTGGGTCAAATTACTTTCAACCTGGATCAACTTAACATTCGTTGTTCGTTATTAAATTTATTAAATCTCTGTAGAAGTCGTAAAAAGTGGGGTCATCGACTAATTTACTTATGTTAAATAATTGTTGGATAATAACCCAGATGAAAATTAATGCCATTAATTATTAATAAGTTCGAAATGAATGTCATTAATTCTTAATAAGTTGAAAATGAATGTTTTTAATTATTAATGAGTCGAAAATAAATGTCATTAATTATTAATGACATTAATTTTCATTTGGGTCAAATTAACATTCATTGCCCGTTATTAAATTTATTAAATCTCTGTAGAAGTCGTAAAAAGTGGGGTCATCAACTAATTTACTTATGTTAATTATTTATTAATAAGTTGGAAATAAATGTCATTAATTATTAATGACATCCATTTTCATCTGGGTCAACTTACTCCAATTCTGGATCAATTTGGCATTTATTGTTCTTTAATCAAATTTCTGTAGAAGTCGTAAAAAATGCGGTAATTGACCAATTTAATTAGGATAAATAATAACCCTATAATAATAATAAATAACCCTATTTATATTTATTGGTCTAATTGACCATATTAATCGTTTCAATTAATTATTCTTTTTAATGTAACGTCTTGGTACAGATGATAAAGTGAATGTCACGGGCGGGATTCGAACCCCCGACCTTCGGATTTTTGACTCCTTCATCTCAACCAGACCTTCTTCATTCTATAAAAGTCGTGAGAAATGGTTCATTAATTAGTTTATTTAAGTTAAGTAATTATCAAGATTTCACGATGGCTGTTGAAGTCACGATAGATCAAATGGTTAGTGCATAAGGGGTTGAGCCGAAGGCTGTGGGTTCGAATCCCGCTCGTGACACTAACTTTTTCATTTCAAACAAAACCTTACATAGAGAGATTAATTAATTAAAATTTTAACTATTGTCTAGGCCTCCGTTAATATTTTCACGAAAAAGCCCATTTATAACAAATTATAACAAGTTAAACAAATTTAATCCGTAAAAAATAAAACGTAGAAAAAGTTCTTAGAATGTTTAAATCTTCGTTAATATAAGGATCATTTATTATATTATTAATGCATAAATTAAGGGAAATATTTACTTTTAAAACGTGCTTTATGGCCTCCCCCTCAACGAAGAAAAGACATTTAGGTGAAATAAACAAGGAAATGAATTTAATTAAAAGAAAATAGTCTTTAAATTTGCATTTTGTGTAAATGTAAATAGAGCAGGGTTTGTCGGAAAACATCCTTACTCTTCCACTTGAGTGAGGACGGGCTCTAATACAGATTGTGATAAATACTAGATTTCGTTTCAAATTGTCATAACATGTCTTTAATTTAGCTTAACAATAAATTGTTTGTTGAAATAAAATTTCGTTTAGTGTGGTTCAAACGGATAGTCATCAACTAGAGGAAAATTAAATATTTCAAAGAGGGAACTGGTATTTGTTTTCCTTCCGGACGCCCCTTGGCGCATTCCTCGCCAACTCTTCTATATATCTTTAATTAACTTCAAGAAACTTTATGTAGGAAAGTCGTCGCAAAGAGAGTCTAGAAAAGTTGGAGCTGTGGTGCTTAGGATAGTGGGCGGGAGGGCTGGAAATACTTTAAATAATTCCTCAGAATCCAGACTTAAGGAGGGGGTCGAAGCCGTGGGGGGAACGGAACTTCTGAAAAGTTTGGGCTGGGAGGAAGAGCCATTTCCCTTTCAAAATATAGAACTGGCAGCAAGAGAGAAAATGGAAAATCAGAAATCCCAAAGTCTCCCTCGCCGTGGGCGCGCGGGGGCTAATTACTTTTCATTATTTTCAACTGGATGGTGACAAGAGCCAATGGAAGCTGTCACTGACTCGGGATATTACCTCAAAGCCAACAGGAATTTCATTCCTTAGGCGAAGGGGCTCACTGTATCCCGTATTTCGTGGAATAACCCTTCAATTAATATTTCCCATTGATTGTCCAGTTCAATACCTATGTCACGTAGTAAGGGTGAGAGGTTGGGGTCCCAACCTGACAAGCACAAAAGATGGCTTTTGAGAGTGTCGACACACGAAGAAGCAGCCACCTCAAGATTCCAAAAATTATTAAACTAAGAGCTACAACCGTGACAAAAAGAGGGAAAAGCTCAACGTTCACAGATCATTCCAAGGGAGACAGTAGAGTTATGTGGAAGAAAAGTCCAAGTTTGAAGTTACTAGGTTATAGTATACAGATGGATCAATCAAATTGTACCCTAGCTCTTTGGACCGACACACAACGATTTCCCAAACTGAAGTTAATGCAATACTACTATGTGCACATGGGCTAATGCAGAAAAATATGAAAGGAGGGTATTAGGGGTGCATTAACAGTAAACTTGATAGTGCTTAAATTGCGTAATAGATCTAGGCAAAAGCAACATGGTATCTTTAAAGTAGATGCATGAAAGTACAGAAGAAAATAAACAAGCTGACCAACTAGCCAAAAACTCTGGGAGTGGCAACCCTCTCACCTATCAGACTGGAACCATTACCAAGTAATCCAGAGTATGTGCTTAAGTGGAACTGGAAAAATGGCTTAACAAAGAAAAACTCGAACACTGGACAAATACGCCAAGGCAAGAAGGTTACTTTAAAGTTGGTGAATGAAGGTACATAAGAAATTGAACAGGCTGACCAACTAGATAAAAAGGAGTAACCCTCTCACCCGTGGTACCAGAACTACTAAGTACTCCAGAGTGTGTGCTTAACTGAAACTGGAAAGATGGTTTAACTAAGGAAAACTGGAACACTGGACAAATGCTCCGAGGAAAGGAGGTTACTTTAAAGTTGGTTCATGAAGGTACAGAATAAAATGAACAGGTCGACCAACTAGTCAGAAAAGGAGCAACCCTCTCACTCATGGGACCAGAACTACTAAGTACTCCAGAGTGTGTGCTTAAGTAGAAGTGGAAAAATGGTTTAACAGAGAAAAACTAGAACACTGGACAAATACTCCAAGGCAAGAAGGTTACTTTAAAGTAGGAGTATGAAAGTCTGCTAAATGCGCCGCTGCTCTACCACTAGCGAGGCATCGTGAAAAATTGCAAAAAGGAGGGGAAACATGTTTCGTCCACTTATTCCGCTTTTTATCGCTTCTTTTTATGTGTTTTCTATCATGACCTTGGAAAATTCAAGGAGTGGGGTTGAAGTTAGTGTCCGAGTGGATCGAGGAGAGGATAGCTGAAGTGGTCGAGGCAAGCCGAAGTCCGTGGGTTCGAATCCCGCTCGTGACATTGACTTTTTTATTTCAACCAATACCGTACTTAAAGATTAATTAATTGAAAAGAATTTAATTTAGTCAAACGGACCAGGAAATCTAATCGATTTTGCCATTTAGTTGAGTTTACCGACATTGAAGCTTCATTTGCAAGCATCAAAATTGTGGCCTAAATGGCAAAAACATTTCTTTATTCAAGCAATGTGGAGATTTTTTTTTACCGAAATAGTACAAAACAGCCGAGAACATACAAATTCCAAATGGTTTTCCGCCTCAGTTGGCGGGAGAAGAAGGCCCGACTTTCATTCGTTTGCCGTCCCGCCTACTGGGGAATGTAGCTTTTGAAAACATACTTAAACCCGGAATACGTGACGTTTGTCGGGGGGTTCAAGTCCCTCCATTAGGAATTCTTATCTTGTACATAAAACCGTGCGCGTTGTCGGCATATTTCACGCCGGCCGCCTCCCCCACGAGGAACCCTCAAAGCGATACAAGGTTACGAATCCTAATTTATTTTTGTACTCGGACCCTTTTTTCCCGAGGGGAAGGAATCAGATTTCTATACCGACATTTTGTAAATTACTTCGTCAGGAAATATTCATATGCATTGTTTAATATCTAAAATATCTCAATACTAAGTTGGTTGTGATTTAAAATTGTCTGGTCAAAATCTTATCATAAAATAGTATACTTTTTCCCTTCGAATGTGCGTCAAATGGTTATCGTCATTTTCATCCAAAAAAATCCAATACGCACTGCATAAAATCTCGTGATACGAGCGGGAAAAAAGGAGGAGAAATTGAAAAGGTGCGTTCGAGATGGGAAGTTAGTGTCCGAGTGAATCGAACCCACGATAGCTCAAGTGGTCGAGGCAAGCCGTAGGTCGTGGGTTCGAATCCCGCTCGTGACACTGGCTTTTTTGTCTCAACTTAAAACCTTAATTAATTGAATGATATTGGACCACGAAAAATAGTAAATTTGATAAATTGAATACCTCTAATTTTAGTGTGGACTTCTTAAAGTTCTGAAAAGTACAAATTACTTACGGTCTTATATGGGCAACAAATTTCTCTCACTAGGAATTGAAATTGAAAACTTGATTTGTTTATATTTTTGTATATTAATCAGAGTTTCACGTATTTTAACGTTTGATAATTGAGTCTTTGTTTAAAAAAAATTTTAGCTGAAAACTGCTAAGGAAAATGTACGATGAAAAAAACATAGATAACATTTTTTGTAATAAGATTTTTAATTAACCCTTCAATATCGCGTTTTTCCTCCTTTTGCTCACGCCTCAGTATACTTTCTACCAGTCTGGAAATGTCTCTTTGCTGGAGATTAGCCCATTCTTCACGAAGAGAAGACCGTGGCGTGAGGAAGTGATGGACGTCCTCTTATTCGTCGTGTTTTGAGGTTATCCCATAAATGTTCGATGCAGGTCAGGTCTGGAAAACGGGCTGGCCGGGCTAAGACCATTGATGTATGCTACTGAAGGTGCTCTTGTATTATGCGGTCGACATGAGGACGGGCATTACCGTGCATTGGAACAGGGTCGTCGCGGATTTCATCAAGGATAGGCAACCGTCATCCTGTGCCTTCTATGGCAGCGGCGGTTTGGTTTTGGGCAAAAAAAAAACAATAGGTTTGGGCAAACGCTTCTGATAAAAACTAGTGGGTTTGGGCAAAAAACGCACTTAGTAGTTGTGTTGTAATATTTACTCGTTACATGTAGCACCTACAAGTCCTCTTCAAATCTGGGGCTGTATCGCTAGCTTACGTTTTCGAGGTATTTCGAAATAGTTAGCCAGGAGGCTAGCCCATTCTTAACAAAGAATCCTTTCAAGATCGTGACGTGAGGAAGTGATGGACGTCCTCTTATTCGTCGTGTTTTGAGGTTATCCCATAAATGTTCGTTGCGGTTCAGGTCTGGAAAACGGGCTGGCCGGGACGTTTTCGAGGTATTTCAAACGGTTAGCCAGAAGGCTAGCCCATTCTTCACGAAGAGTCCTTCCAAGATCGTGGAGGGTATCAGGAAATGATGGAAGTCTTTTGAGGTTATACGGTGAATGTCCGATGGGAGTTCAATTCTGGAGAACGGGATGGCCTGGTTAAGACCATGAAGGTTGTACTATGCGCGCGACATGTGTCCTCTTATCGTCCATTAGAATAAGCTGGTCGCTGATTTCATTTAGGCAACGCATGATTTTCCAAAATTTCATCACACGACGCATGGCCGACAAAGAGCTTCCACGAACTCCAACCAAATCTATGCACCTCTCCATTGAAATTCCAGCCACCAACATCACTGAGCTACTTTGAAAAGGTCGGATCTGGGAAAAATTACATTCCTACCTTTCATTTCGCCTTCTCCGCACTCTTTAACGACCACCTGGAAATTGTACAATCCACACTCATCTGTAAAAAAGTACAGCAGACCAATTGTCCAAAACCAATGGCTGTCTTCTCAAGCAAATGGGAGCCGTGTAACTCAGTGTGTAGAAATAGACGTTTATAAAAACATCGGATTCTTTCCACCCATTTCCAAAAGGCTGTTGGTTTCATTTGGCTCATAGACCGGGCTTAAAACTTCCATTAACACCTGCTAAATATAAAAAATAATTAGATACTATAAAAACCTTACCAAGAAAAAGGGTATTAAGAAATATTTATTGATAGGATGCTAGTTAAAAGAATAAAAAAAATTAACTTTAAACGAATCAGCAATAGGACTCAGCCACCCTACCATAAATGAATAAGTAGGTATCGAAAAAGTCAGTAAAATTTGTAAACAAGAAGGTTTTAGAATAGCTTTTAGAATTACAGGTTAAATTAAAAATATTCTATCAAAACCTAAAGACAAAGTAGGCAACTTGGCAAAAAGTGGGGTTTGCCAACTCAATTCTAATGATTGCGACATTAAATAGATAGGACGAAGCGTTAGAGAAATAAAAACGACAGTAAAAGATCACTTGCCCAAATCGGGCAAATTTCCGGAATTTAAGGACCATCTGAAAGAAACATAACATAATTTCAATTCAAATTTAAATACAAGAGTGTTACATAGTTTCAACAAAAAGGAGAGGATTAGGTTGGTTTGAGAAATTTGAAAATTGAAAAATGTAACATGGTGATAAATGTATTGATAATATAACAGATTTTGATCTACCTCCCATTTTAATTATGCACATAAATAATATCAAAGGTCCAAATAATTAAATTAATTATTTTAATAGTTATTATTTTTATAATATCAAGGATTTACTAAAATAATAGTTATTTGTGTTATAATTTCCGCGTTTCGCACGTTCTAATTGAGCGCCATTAAAAAAATCAGCTGATAATTGGTACGTCGCGTTGGCAGAGGTTTCATCGGGTTTACTTTGGCAATTCATGTCGAGAGACTAGTTTGTAGAAAGCCTTCAACCTGATGATGAGCTTCAAGGCTCGAAATTAAAAAATACTGTGAGTAGGAACTATCTTTTTAAAAAGGATGAGATACCAGAACTGTTCCTTCGGTTGTTTGGTCTATCCCGCCAATGGACCGATAAGTTCGAAAAATATCGCAGGACTTTGCGTGTTCTGTTTCTGTTGAGCCGTCTCAAATTATACATTATATTTTTTCGCAGGCATTTAATTTTAAAAAAATTTGTACATTAAAATTTGTTTGTTTTTGCTGATTAACCAGCGCCAGCTTATAAATTTGTAAGTCGATTTCAAAATATAGTGACTTCAATAATAATGATGTTCAGGCTGTGGTTAAGGGCATTATCCCTTGCCTCCATTACAAAGTATACTTGGTTAAAACTTGATGTGTCTCCCTGCGAGGACCAAGGTGTTCTTGGAAGTATCAACGAAAGTGGGTGGCGAAACTCGTGGGGGGCGGTCTAAGTACCCCCTGGCCATAATCCTCAATGGTCCTCTATCTTACCGAAATGAATACTTAAAAAGATGTCGCCCTCCCAACTTCGCCCGGGGATGGGGCGACATTAGTTTTTATCCCCCTTATCGGGGAAGCCAGCAACCCCAAGCCCCCACCCGGCGGGCTAATTCCAACTCAAATTGAAATATGAATTTTAAAATGGTCTCAAAAGTACAGTTCGGGGCTGTAGAGGCGAGCCGGCAACTTCATCCGGACTTTTCAATAATAAACAGCACACCTCGCGCACTCAAGGGGCTTTAAATATGCAAAAA
Organism: Cimex hemipterus; assembly: GCA_039619505.1. Taxonomy (NCBI): domain Eukaryota; kingdom Metazoa; phylum Arthropoda; class Insecta; order Hemiptera; family Cimicidae; genus Cimex; species Cimex hemipterus. Next base: position 12,627,926 of record CM077114.1, on the reverse strand, counting down.
GCACATTTTAAATTTACTTTCAAAACGTTGGACATTATCGGGGAGGCTCAAAAATCCATGGAAATGGACATTTACAGAATAAAACGCGAAACCCTGCTTGAACTTATTTTTGAAAACTTCGCATAGACACCTTCATTACTGAAGGCAAACTTATTAAACAGAAAGCGTAAATTTTATATCGCATCTCACTTCACGCGGCAAATTAAGAAAATGCCTTTGGCATCTTTGTCAAAGCGAGGTAAAATTAAATCTAACATCAAACGCATAGTCGTCATTACCGTGAAAATTTAAAATATAATTTTGACAAAATGTTAGACTTTCTCTACCATATCTCGATCTAGCTAATGTAAAAAACATAATATTTTAAACAATTGGCCGTCTATTTTCTTCAATACTTTTTTCACTCTTTTTAAAATTATAAATTTGAAGTAGGAGTTTACAGTGCAAACTGACATGGTGTACTGATCCCGAGGTTCAAGGTTCAAGTCCCATTCGGAAAAATAAATATATTTTATAATTAATTAAGGTTTTCAGTTGAGATAAAAAAAAGTCAATGTCACGATTTGAATCGCGCAAACCCATGACCTTCGGCTTGATACGCCGCTGCCCTATCACTGAGCTATCGTGACCTTGGTCCACTCGGACACTAACTTCCCATCTCAACCACACCTTTTGAGTTTTCACTCCTTTTTGCCATTTTTTATAATTGTTTTATTTTTCACCGCTTCATACGTGTAGATGTGTTGAACACGTATCGAGATTTAATTTTATGGAATGGATCATTGAATTGCGTTTCCGTTACGACGTTCATTTCCAAAGTTTTGTCTCAAAATATGCCAAGATAGCTTTTCCGGTGTTGTTCTACGGCCGGATCGTGCCTTGCGTCTGATTATATCTGATTAATGTCCGGGCTGGTGGGCGCGAATTTGCTAAATTGGATCGCCGGAGCGAAATCGTGCCATTTGCTTAACTAATGATCCGATGCGGGTCCGTCTTGTGATGTTTATTTGGCCGGCGCACTTCGCACTAACTCGGCCCCCCCCCCTCTTAAGCGGCGTATACTCGATTAGATACTTCCACTACTTATTAACGTCCTGTATATATATATGCATTAAAAGTTTAAAAAATTTTAATTTCTTCTGTTACAGAAAACTCCGGCGGCTGACGAAAACACTCTTCCTCCAAGGACTGCCAATCCAATTTTAATGACCAAAAACAAGGGAATTCCAATTGGTATAAAAAAATAAAACCATTTTTTGGCGAATTTCTCAATGATAAAAAAAAACACTTATTTGTGAAAAAATTTTAAATCCACAAATAATTCACGTATTCTTTTAGTTTTGCGATTATTTCTACCCACCAAACCTTCCACTCCATCAATCAAATTCATCATCAGCCACCTCTAAATAACAAACGTTAATTTTGACCTTATCATAACAATCATCATCCAAAATTTTCCTTCGAAGAGCTATTATCTTCTTTTTCGTTAAGTTAGCCGTTTTAACGTTTTAACTATAAAATAGCAAGTTTTAAATTCAAATGAACTCTTTTTATTTTTAAGAAACGGTATTTTTTTAAACATTAAATAAACATAATTAATTGTAGCTTACGTTTCTCCCAATCATCCAGGTAGGCGACCTTGTTGGCCTTAGTCTTAATGATATTTTGTAGCAAGTACTTTTCATCATTTGCTCGATTTTTATGTTAGTTTTTTTTGTCAAGTTAAACTTTTTAAATTCAAAATGTCCACTTTACCATCATCATAACACATTTTAACTTGAAATTACTTTTTTAAAAATCATAATGTTTTGACTCTAAAATTAACTCGTAATAAATCCAAATTAACTCTCTTTAATTTCAAAATAACCAATTTTTAAAGCATTAAATAAACGAAGGAATTGTAGCTTAACTTTTTCCCCATCACCCAGGTAGGCGACCTTCTTGGCCTTGGTTTTGTTGATTTTTTTTTCTAGCAGGCACATCTCATCATTTGGTCGGTTTTTATATGAGTTTTTACATATGGCTTTTTTTTTGTCAAATTAATCTTTTAAATTGAAAATTGACACTTTTTCACAAAATTAACATTTTTTTACCTTCGAAATAACCCTTTTAAAAAACAAATTATCCCATTTTAACTATAAAACTACACGTTTTAAATTCAAATAATTTTTTTTTAACTTTTTTTATAGCATTAAATAAACGGAGGAATTGTAGCGATTCCGCCCAATAATCTAAGTACGCCTAGTCTTTCTGATTTTTTTTTCTATGACCCTTTCGTCATTTGGTCAGTATTTTTAGTCATATTCTGCAAAACCTTTGAACGTAACTTTCATATATAAAATTAAACATTTTCTTCATGAAATTGATTCTTTTTAAAATCGAATAACATTTTTTATGTTTAAAATTTACATACATTAAATTCAAATTAACTATTTTTGATTTACATATAAATCTTTTTTAAGAATTAGAAAAAGTACTAACTTTTCCCCCAATCACCCAGACAAGCGATTTTCTTGGTCATGCTTTTTAGCAAGCACTTGTAATTTGGTCGGTTTTTTTAGTTGGTTTT
>CM077114.1:12600396-12615357 GCA_039619505.1 Cimex hemipterus | reverse complement strand
AAAACCAACTAAAAAAACCGACCAAATTACAAGTGCTTGCTAAAAAGTATGACCAAGAAAATCGCTTGTCTGGGTGATTGGGGGATTATTAAAAAGAATGAATTTCATGATGAAAATTTTTAATTTTATGTAGGAAAGCTACATCCAAAGGTTTTGCAAAATATGGCTAAAAGTACCGACCAAATGACGAAAGGGTCATAGAAAAACAAAATCAATTTAATCCTTTAAATAATTAAAAAGTAAAAGTTGGAAAGTAAAAAAAAAAACATAATTTCTTAAGTTATTTAAAAAGTCGAGGCGTACTTAGATTGTTAGGCGGAATCGCTACAATTCCTACGTTTATTTAATGCTTTAAAAAATTAAAACGTAAAAGTTCGAAAGTAAAAATAAATTATTTGAGTTTAAACCGTTCAAAAAGGTAAATATAGTGAAAAAGTGTCAATTTTGAATATAAAAAGGTTAATATGACGTAAAAAACTAACCTAAAAACCGACCAAATGACGAAAAGTGCCTACTAGAAAAAAAAATCAACACAACCAAGGCCAGGAATGTCGCCAACCTGGGTGATTAAGGAAAAGGCTTATTATTGTATTTTAATTCTTAAAAAAAGTTATTTGGGAAATTAAAAAGTGTTAATTTGAATTAAAAACGTTAATTAACGGAAAAACTACATTCAAAAACCAAAAACTAACATCAAAACCACATGACGTGATAAAATACCTAAGTTTTTATGCTTCAAAAAGTGGTTATTTGGAAATTTAAAAAATTAATTTGAATTTTAAAAAAATGTAAATTGTATGTTAGAAAGAGTTCATTTCAATTTTAAAAAATCTTAATTTTAAACGAAAAATAATAATTTCGAGTATAAGAAGTTAATTTTGTGTCATCAGAGTTAATTTGGCAGAATAAATGCTATAATTAAAAACTTACATACAACCCGACCAAATGACGAATCACAAGAGTAATTGGAGGAAACTGGGCCTATTTTTCCACAAACTAAAGAAATATAGATTCTCGTAACTGAACAATTCTTCCTCAAAGAATTAGACGAATGAAATTATTTTGGAATACAAAAAGCTGAAAAGATAGCTTTTTCCTCTTATTAGTAACGAGAGTTTATAAGAAAGTACTGTTTTAGTATGCAGGCTTTTTTTTGTATTCAACCTGTTTTGAGATATATATAAAAAAAACACTTTGGCAAACGACGATCTTAAAGAGCCGCAAATCTGCCCCTATCTGTTGCTGGATCCGTGTTGACTGTTCAACCGTCGTTCCGTTTACGTAGGACAAACAAAACAAACAAGTAGTATAAGCATCCTCCCCCCGCAACACAGAAAACAACAATAAATAGACCGTGTGTCCGGACAACCTCAATATTTTGTCAAGAGTATGCAGGTAAAAAAAGCCGCCTTTTTATCATTCCTTCGCCGTTTTATCATTTGTTTCGGTCAATAACTCCGTCTCATTAACAGGTTGAGGCTGAATGAGGCGCAAAGTCACTCGATAGAAGAATAAATAAGAAAAGAGAAATGTGCTTTTGATGATGATTAGCGTGGTCAAAGAGTCATTGAGTCGGGAAAACTCCACGGCTCGGGAATTGAAGCCGTTAATTCTGCGGTGTAAGCGGTCACAGTACGACCACTACAGTTGTTCCACGAGAATATGCGCCCATACCGGTTAGTGGATTATAATTAACCATGGTCGAATAGGAACGATTTTCTTGTTTGAAAAAAAAAATTACCTTGGTAAGAAATATCAGCAATTTTAATCATGTCCTTGTTGTCAACAATGTTCTTCTGTAGATGTTTCACCTATGATGTGATTGCCGGCCACATATATCAAAAAATAATAAAACGTTCACTTATTATATACCTAATAAAATTCTTGTCCTTTTTACACTTTTTACTCTTCGTCATCATCAGTGGATTGTTTGTGTTCTAAACATTTTTTTTTTTCGAAATGGGCTAATACCATTAGAACACCATGGAAAATTTGCTTTTGATGCATAATCATTCTTGGTCATTTTATGACTGCCAGAAAACATCAAGATATTTATTTTCGATCATTTTCGTTTGTATGTTATATTTGTTTTTGTCAGTCAGGCCGTTTTCGACTTTTCATATTTATCATCATCATCAGTGAGTATTAGATCAGTGTGTTATTATTTTATTTCTTTAAGTTCACGGCTAGGTAAATACTGTCAGAAAGCTTCATGATATTTGTTTTAGTTTTTGGGCCTTTTCGATCATTTTGACTGTCAATCGTCTTTCGACTTTTCGTCATCATCAGTGGGTCGTTTGTGTGTTATGATTTCTTTACCTTCTTGGGTGGGTAAATACTGTCAGAAAGTTTCATGATATTCATTTTGGTTTTTGGCCCAATTCGGCCATTTTCGTTTGTATGTCATATTTGTTTTGAAAATTCAGGCGCGTTTCGACTTCCATAATCATCATCAGAGGTAGGTCTGCATGTTATTTTGTTGTTTCTTTACGTTTTGGCTGGATATATACTAATAGAAACCTTCAAAATATTTTCTTTTGTTTTTTGGTCTTTTTTGATGTTTTGGGATGTAAGAGATGTTTCGACGTTTCGTCATCATCTTTGTGCTATTGCCTTTTTTTCTTTTGTTGACTCAAGGTTGTATAAACTGATTTACGCTGGTTTAGCTTCATTCTCCTATTTTTGAATGTTGTATTTCTTTTAGTCAGTCAGACGCGTTTCGATTTTTCATCATCTTCATCAGTGGTAGGTCTGTATGTCATTTTGTTGTTTCTTTATTAACAGAACGTTTCAAAATATTTTTTTTTCAATGCCTGATTTGGGGGGTCCGAGGCGTTTCGGCTTCCTGTCATCATCAGTTGTTTGTATTTGTGCTATGTAAATGTTTTTCCTTTTTTACTCAAGGGTGTATGAACGGATTTACGTTGTATTAGCTTGATTCCCCACTTTTTTGTCCATTCGTTTATATTAAGCTTTTTGAAGGATTTTGGTTGAATGGTTGACGGTCATACTGTCTTCTGCAAACGTTGCAATTTTTATTCCATCTACTTGCGGAAAATCGCTGGTGTATAACAAGTAAAGCAGTGGACCTAATGAGCTACGTTGTGGCACTCCTGTATTTATTATTTTTAATTTTTAAAATTAACCTTCTTGTTTCCCTATAATGGCTGTAGTCAGGTCCATCATGCATTGTCAAAAGCTTCTTCAGACTTCGAAGTAGAAAATGGAAACTTAAAATAGTTTTAATTTTGATTTGGACTGTTTTAATTTAATTTAATGTTCTGAAGCTGTTGAAAATGTGGGTTTTCCTGTAGTGCCGGTCGAGCGTGCATGGGGTGATGTAGACTGTGTATTAAGGGATGGTCTCAGTTTTTAAGGGCGCAATATAAACCTGTAAGAGTCTTCAAGTTTGTAAAGTCGTGAAAAGAGACGGTGGGGAGGGGGGGACTTGTAATTCTAAGTTATGACCCAGGGCACAAGATTGCCTCTAACACCTTCAACCTTTCCGTGGGGGGGCTCAACATTAAACTCAGTAAACTTATTTAAATCTCGGGGCGGGTGGAAACTTTTATGAAATATTGCCCCACGGCTGGATTTACACCACGAGCAGGGCTCACCTTTATGACTTTACTTCCAGTGTCGGCTTTCAGCCTGCTTTCCAATTCAAACCCTTCTCCTTTAAACGGTAATTACCGTGTGTGCCGTAGGAGACTCTCCTAAGACCTACATGCCGGCCATTCTAACAAATACCCGACTTAAAATTGGGTTATCTTGCGTAATTTGGTGTTAATATCTGATGGATTAACTAAAAGCAATATTATCACTTATGACACCCATCGATGTGACACCTAAACCAAAAAACAAAAAAAAAATTACGTCGGCTTGATTTGAGAAGCTGAAGTTCTCCAACAACTTCCAAAGAAAAGCCTTCTTCTAACTTCTTTACGATCATTTGTAATCGCACTTTGTCTATTATCAACAATATTTCATCTCAACCAATACTCCACATAAAAACTAATTAATTGAAAAATGCTATTTGGTCAAAAGGGCCACAAAATCTAATGGATTAAATTAAATATATCTTCTGTAAAGTTCCGTGCCCATTTCATTTGTCGTCGAGAATCAAATAGATTTCACGATATTTGAAAAATGGAAAAAAAAAGAGGGAAAATTCGAAAGGTGCGGTTAAGATGGGAAGTTCGTGTCCGGTTGGATCAAGGTCACGATAGCTGAAGTGAGAGTATGTATGAAGCCGAAGGTCATGGGTTCGAATCCCGTTCGTGACTCTGATTTTTTCATCTCAACCGATACCTGAATAAAGATTAATAAATGGATGATTTGGGCAGTCACGAAATCTAATGGGTTATCAATAATATTAATTTAATCCGTATTTGCATAGTGGTCATAATAAATAAAAAAATAATCAAAAAATTTACAATTGATTATTCATTTTATCTGAGGTTTTGGGTCGAGATAAGAACTTACTGTCACGAGAGGGATTCGAACCCACGACCTTCGGCTCAATACGCCGCCGCTCTATCCATTTAAGATTTGATCTGACACAAACTCATTTCAACCTACGTATCATATAAATATTAGTGAAATACGAACAAAAAGCATTTATTATTTCTGCTTATCTGCGTTAGAAAATCGAGGCAAAAAGAGAAACCTGTTAACTTGGCCAATATTATATTATCTACAATTCAGAAAATTTATCATTTTTGTTATTGTACTTTCACTTATTTTATTTTATATTGTCCATTAAGACAGGAATTTCTGACGTAAAGTTATTTCTATATCAACAAATAATAATTTATAAAATCCTTTAAATGTTTATTGATTTAATGGATCAAATTACGTTTTTAATTATTTCTTCCTTTTATGTAAAGTGTTGGTTGAGAGGAATATTTGAAAAATGGCAGAAAAAGGGGAAAATTCGAAAGGTTGTAAGTTGAAAATGGGATTTAGTGTCCGAGTGGATGGAAGTCACGACAGGTCAAGTAGTTAGAGCAGCGGCGTATTGAGCCGAAGGTCTTGGGTTCGAATCCCACTCGTGACACTAGTTTTGCGTCTCAACTGATAACCTCACACTAAAAGAAAAATTATTGGGAATAATTAATACGACCCTCTCCCCAAAAAAAAATAAACAGGTATTAATTTTATAATTATTACTTCATTAATAGCCCCTGGCCACTTCATAAGTCCCTGATAATTGAATCATGATTACAGGACATTTGAAAATATGGCGAAAGAGGGACAATTCGAAAGGGTTTAGGTTTAGATGAGGAGTTGGTGTCCGAGTGGATCCACGTCACGGATAGGTTAAGTGGTTAGACCAGCGACGTATTGAGGCGAAGGTCGTGGGTTCGAATCCCACTCGTGACGTTCAATTTTTCATCTCGACTAAAAAAAAAAAAAATAAAAAGATTTCCTAATTGAAATAATATTAATGTGAGTGGTAAAATTTAATTTTCCTAAGATTAGAAGATGCAGATGGAGGCCAGTCATTTCCCACAAGTACAGGAAAAAAACATATCTTCTCAAAGAATAGAAAAATTAAGTCATCAACCTCCCAAATTTAAATAACCCGAACCTGAAATTGTGCTATAAAAATTGCGCATTATGAGAAATGATTCTTCTTGTAGCTTGGAGTCATTGTGTAAATGACTATCTAGTTCTTTTGAGGGGGGTCCGTTTTTGCCGCTTTGTCTGTCACTTTTGTAAATTATTTGTATCACAATTAAAGTTGTCCACGCGTGGCTGGGATTGAACATCAAATATGGATGGGAAGGTCTAACATCTTCCCTTTCATTATTCACTTGTTTTCTCTCGTTTTCACCCCCATGCTGTGTTCAAAATCCATTTTCTTTTTTTAGAATTTCCCGGGGGTTTTTAAGAAGAAAAGAATGTCTCTTTTTGTGTTTAACGCGCAAAACCGGATTGAGCACTGTTGTTTTTATATTATTCACAGGAAACCGAAACAATGGCTCGTTTGGAAACGTTCCTCATTTAAAATGGGTCTGTTTTCTGCACAATGGCCCTTCAACACTCTCGGGTGAAACGAGTGACAATGGAACACGCCCGGAAAGAAAAGGCACGCCGTTTCCATTCGAGACGGTTCGAGAACCTACTCCTGAATAAACGTTTTTAAACGGTTAAGGAAAAAGTTTACCAACGGGCCATTTCGAGGCGCGCAAGTTCTATGCAAATGGGCCGAGTTTGGGACCAGGAAAGTCAGAAAGATAGTCTATTAGAATGCAAAGGAAAGCCAAAGCTTATAGACCTTCCACATTCTCGGGTACACCTCACAAAACTTAGCTCATTTTCAAACTTTTCCCCGTCGAAGTGGCGCCCATTTTCTTTCCAACCCGGCCAACTTTCACCTAATACAATGTCTGAAAGAATAGAGTCTGCTCTTTTAGAAGAGGCATTTAAGCCAATTTTTTTTTTTTTAAATCCGGTAAGAATTTGAGGTTTCGTGGCATCTAGTTGAGGTATGGATTTTTTTAAAAAGTCTTTCGCATGATGACCAGACTTGCTTAAAAAAACATGCCCAGGCATAAAATAGATAAAATAGATGGAAACAAGGCTGGGAGGAAGAAGATAGCAGGGTCGGACCTCTTCTCCAGCGACTTCCGATTGTTGAAAAATGGCCGGTTTTTTTCCGTATCCCGCTACGTTGAATGGGGCTCAGGATGAATGGCGGGGGTGAGTTGAATGAAGTGGGATGTGTGTAACCCAGATAGTAAGTGATGCCAGGAAGGGCGCCGGGGGGTGGAACCGCAAACCCGGCTTTGCAGAGGTGGGGTCGTGATCCAAGATGTTTAAACAGCGCCACCCACTACCGCCACAAACACACTACACACCCCTAACATACATATATTTCACACTCAAGTGATAACAAGTCAAACACGTGTCTGGAACAGGCTACGTCCGACACCTCGCTAATACCCCTCGACGAGTTTACACCTTAAACATATATTGTATATTCAGTCCATTTCCTCCAAATAGATCACAACTCAACAGAGTTTATGCCTTGCCTTGTATGGCAGGTCTCTGACCACTCGAATTTAACAGAGGACCTCGATATTCCACGTGCAAGAAATCGACTTGCAGAAAAGGCAAATATACAATCAAACCGGATTAGAGATAGGTCTTAAAATTATTTATTTATATTAAAGTAGAAATCTGTGGTGTTAAGTGACCGTAAGCCGATGATTATATGGAGATCGTTTCAGAGAAAACATTTACTTTATCGTACCAACGTTTGAGCCCTGAAGATGATCTCAATAAAGTTCGAAACGTGTAGGGATTAGTGACCGTTACTCGATGCTTATTCGGAGATCGTGAGGTGGGGTTTGGTGTGATGTAGGTTTCAGAAAAAATGTTTTCTTTATCGTGCCAAGGTTTGAGCACAGATTATGGTCACAGTAAAGTTCGAAACGTGTAGTTATTACTGACCGTTAGTGATTTGTTGGAAATCATGAGATGCGGTCTAGTGTGATGTAGGATGATCTCAATAAAGGTCAAAAGTTAGTGATTAAAGTTCGTTATTAGATGATTATTTGAAAAATGGCACAATTACGCAGAAAACAAACAATTTGAGCTCTGAAGATGATCATAGTAAAGTTCGAAACGTACGATAAAGAAACCCTACGAGATGCTAAACGGTGTCACATAACTAACTAGAAACTCATAAATAATTAATATTTATAAACTAAAAATATCATCACTCAAAAATGACATCATATTTGTTAAGTAGTGGCATGGTAACAAACTTCTATTTTTTCAGCCTTCGTTTTTATTCGTCCGATTGGTGCTCATGTCAAGAGAATATTTACTATTTGTCTTAAGATGATCAAGATACTAGGAAGGGAGATCCTCAGTTACAAGATTTTCAGTCGTTTCTGTAAACAATATCTAATTGGCTTTTTTAAAATTCCATTTAAACTGAGGATTCTGTTTGTGGGTTTCAATATGTTCACTGGCAGTACCTTACGTCCGAAAACACTTCCTGGGTACAGAGAATGTCTTATAGTTGAGGAAATGGCGGTAAGAGCCGAAGCCGCAGCAGGATGAGAGATTCCCCTCCGTAGGCTATTAAAGTTGGGCTTATGGAATTATTTTCAATAAATTGCACGGGGTTGTTAGACATAAAATCCCGGTTACGAAGGCATCCCCATTACCCCCAAGAGTAGAGCATTTAAATCACCCATAAGGACGCAGTGACGATACCATCTTTGAGGCACCTATGATTAGGTAGATTGGTGGATTATATGTTACTCCATGTTTCATAATTCCACTCCGGCCATCTCCATCTTATCCAACATTGTTCATTATTTTTGTTTCTTTGAAACGAACAGTTGTTGAGTTTTGGGTAGCTATGACGCTAACATTCTAGCCCTCTTTGCAACATAGGTTTGGTATCAATGAAAAAACCTGCCGGTTATAAGTTGAAGTGCCAGCTTCTACTATGACATAAAATCTATGTCTTTACATGTCACATCATACCTAACCTGGCTACTAAGACCACCCCTATTCTAAAACGGAGTTGCCAGTAGGATATTGTCAAGGTCTTGAGAAAGACTTTGTTTGGTCATTTGAGTGCATTGCCCTATACAGTTTTGGCTGTACTTCTTTGGTGACTGGAGCCAATTGTTTCGCGTTATCCAGGGGACACCACTAGGAGTCAATCGACGTCACCCTTTTTATTGCGATATCACCCAATGGTATCATTATATTTCCCTATGATAATAAATGTTTTCCCAGATGCCAGTGACAGGTGTCATATTACTCCTCTTAGTCTGATATCATCATAGTCATATCATCTCATAGTCTCCTCTTCAACTGCAGCAGTCAGTTCTTCAGTCTTGGCGAGGGTGGTTTTAGCATAAGTTATTTCTGTCTGTGTGCACCACTAGAATGTACCTACTTCTCCTTTTGTTTTATTTGGTTTCATTCTGAGTAGTTGATCCGTCCGCTCAGTAACTCTGCGTTTAAGTATTTTCTATTTTATAGTCACTACAGTATTACCAAGTAATTTTTAGCAAGATATGAGGTGTTATCAAGTATGTAATTCACTGTGGACTTTGGGAACTATTGCATCCCCGTTTTCTTCGTGTAACGCCGGTGAGACCTCTTGCCCAAAACGCTTCCTCCTGCAGGCAGCGCAGCACGGTTATTAGTTGTGCTGGTGTCTCATCCTCTTCTTCGAAGAATCTAAATGTCATGGGGTTATAGCCATTTCTGACCTTTTTCAAATACCCATGTCCGCAGCGTGCTGCCATGATTCGAAATTTTTGCATCGGTTATTTCTATCCCTTGACCATTTTTGCTAGAAGGTTCTGAGATTGTTAACGTCCAATGTGTGAATTTATTGATCAATTTAATTTTTTCTTTTTATCAGAGACCTATGATTCATTATGCCATAGGGTGGCTCAGGGATCATCAGCGGTATAGCAGCTGTTTCGCTTGCCAGGGCGAACACGTCCTGGTATCTGTTTCGTATCTGGTAGCTTGGTATCTGAAATGATAGCAATATTCTTGGTTTAGTTCTCTTTGTTCAAATTAAACGGTGTATCTATCTCCCTTGCAAGGACTTCACGCTGGAAGATACTGGTGTATTTTTCCATGAGTTCTGAGTATTTGGCTCCAGTATCGAACACTCCTGCCCACATACCTTTTTGCGTTCTAGATTCAGCATCACCAGCAGTTTATTTTTTAGTAAATCTTTTTGCCTTCATATGCCAACATCAATAATACCATCAGCTGTATACTTTTTCCTTTATACCAGGGGCAATTACATTTCCTATCATTTTAGTCTACCTATCCGAATTGGGATTAGGTCATTTTGATTTCCCCCTATCCTCGCTGAGTCGGATACAATTCGGCATTTCTTCAGTGGCGAGTCGATAAGGCCGAAGGATAAAATTTCGATGATATGATGTTGTCACTGATGTTCATGATTAGTTGTAACTAAATCTAGAAGGCTGAAATCCGAAGTTCTATTTGGTCATCCTTAAACGTCTTTCTGACCACCTCCCACAAACCTCATCTAAATAAAAAATGAATGGTTATTTTTGATAATTTTGGTCCGGCTAACTTTGCCATTTTGGACCGACCAAGTTTTATCACCCTCTGTAACCTCCTTGCTGACCATCGACAGATCCAAACCATCACTTCTCGAACCATCTAACCGTTGTAGTCCAACTTTTACAGATACTTAATCTTCTCGAATCATCAAAAATCTCCTCTAAGCTAACTACATATTTCCAATTGTGATCATTTTGGACGGGCTATCTTCCTGTTTTTTACCGTCAGAATCAAACGAACACACCGAAGTGGCGAAATGCCGAAACGCGTCTGGCAGGCTCACCAAGCAAGCGATTGTAGTCAGATGAAAATGATCAGTAAGGATCGAATTACACATTCTATATACTTTTTTAAACATTAACCGCACATTCGTTTTATTGCGTACAGTGACTTTTGGGCTTTCGTGAATATTCTCCCTTATGAATCGACATTTGTCTCCACTCTCAAACGACACATAAGAACGACACATCTACTCAGAAAAAAACCATGCTTAACTCTGAAGATGATCTCATTAAAGTTCGAAACGTACGATAAGGTAGATGTTTTTCTGAAACAAAAACAAAATGTTCAGTGTTTAGAGACCATTAGCCAATGATTATTTGATCGTGAGATGCGGTCTGCTGTCTAATAATCATTTGGCTAACGGCCACTAAACACCACACGTTTTGTTTAATATTTACATCACCTGAGTTTTAATAAAAAATCATTTTACGGCAAAAATTAGGCAAAAGGTATGTAAAAAAATGTCACAACCGTATAAAAACAGCGGAATACAAATTTCACGTTTCACCACATTTTCATACAAAACATGTATGTACACGATAAGAATAGCACCACATTTTATGTGAGAATGAAATACTTGGTTGAAAATTTATTTTTACATCTGTGTTGTGTTATGTCAGATCGCTATATATCATGCAATTCACCCATGCCCTGAAGATGACCCAATAAAGGTCGAAACGTCGCAAAAAATGAAAAAGGTTTTTTTTTAAACTACCTTATTTTTTTATTGTTCTCCGTATTTTCTACAAATTATATACACAAAGTGCAGTGAATTGTTTATTGTACTTTTTTGCGCGCGGCTTAATCAATAATTGATTGTACGGATGAACCCCTTGTCCAGTAGAACATGTCAATGCCCTCCACGTCACTTGAATTAATCATTACACCCCGTTTAAACAACGTTAGGTCAGGACCTTCTGGCAAAGCAGAAGAACATTGAAAACAAAATCGACCCGTGAACCCTCAGGTTTATATCGAACCGAAGTTGCGTCGACCGCGAGCCGACCCGTGCATGGAGGGCATGGGAGCGTAATAGCTGGATCCGTCTTGAGTAAATCCGAAAGTAACGTTGAAACGGTTGTAAGAGGCTGAAGAGAAACGAGGGGTCGGTAATTTCTCTTATTTAACGCCCCCGCACCCTTCGGCCCTTTCCTTTTGCTTTTCGCTCTCTCGGCGAGAAAATATTTCACAATAACGTCGACTCGCCGGGGGCGGGGGCTCAGGAGAAACTCACTCAACTGTGAGATGGCGAGAAAGGAGAGGGGGACTTCAAATTACGCCTTAATACAAAACTTTATGAAAGCAAATTTCTTGAAAGGAGGGGTCTCTTCTATAAATAATGATTACCAGATGTTAAACCCCGGCCCCCGCCGTCGCCACCCCCGGCCCGACCGCCGAGTTCGGCGAGGGCTGAGAGTTTAAATTGCGGAGTTTCGCCCAGAGAGGGAAATATAATATTTTCCCCGGTCTGTTTTCTTTCTCTCCTCAGCCCACCCCTCGCACTTCACCGAGATAGAGAGAAAGGGAGGAAAGAACGAGCGCCATAATTCTCTGTCAAAACTCTCTCTCGCTCTCCTTCTCACTCTCTCACTCACGCCCTTTCCTTCCTCGCTCGCTCTTTCTCTCTCTTTCTCCTGGAAAAGGGGGCGCTCTCTTCTAGAACGAATCGGTTCAATACTTGGCCCCACCCCCCGCGCACCCTATTCCTTCTTAATAACGCCGTCGCTTAAAAACAAAGATGGACGCTAGAGAGTCGTCTCGCCCTCACTCGATATTCACCCCCGACCACCCTCGGCCTACGCCGCCTCCGAGGCCCGCTACCCTCCATCTTCCTCCTCAGCCCATTAATCCCATCACCTTCCGCAGTCCTCGATTTGCATCCCTTTCTCACCAAAACCCTACGTTTTTCTTTAATCCTATAAAAGTCTTCTTAAATCTAAGTATATGAAAGAAAATCATGTGACGGCGCCCAGTGGAGCGATTTCCTACAAATTTTTCTTACAGTACTTGAGCCAAAGAATAAAAATTGGTTTGACGATTAAAATATTTTGTCAAAACCCGTAATCACAGTTGAAACCTGAAAATAAAAGATTTTGCAAGATTTTCGTTTTATGGTTCATTGTAAAAACACATTCACCGTAATCTCCTTTGATGTACAACCCAAGTACAAGCCAAAGACAAATTAATCTTTATGTAAAGTATTGGTTGAGATAGAAAAAAAGTTTGAGCCACGAGCGGGATTCGAACCCACGACCTTCGGCTTGATAGGTCGCGACTATACGGTCGTCACGATTGCTCAAGTGGTAGAGTAGCGGCGTATCAAGCCGAAGGTCGTGGGTTCGTATCCCGCTTTTTTATCTCAACTACAAACCTTAATTAATTGAATGATATTAATTGGTCAAGCGGACCACGAAAACTAGCGAATTTAATAAGTTTCAATTAAGTATACTTTCTTGAAAGCTTTCCGTGGCCATTTCATCTGTCGCCGAGAATCAAATAGATTACACGACATTTGATAAATGGCAAAAAGGAGGGAAAATTCAAAAGGTGGAGGTTGAGATTGGAAGTCAGTGTCCGAGTGGATCAAGGTCGCGATTGCTCAACTGGTAGAGCGGCATCGTATCAAGCCGAAGGTCCTGGGTTCGAATCCCGCTCGTGACATTGACTTTTTTCCCAACTAAAACCCTTAATTAATTGGATGATATGAATTGGTCAAGCGGACCACCAAACTACTGAATTTGTGGATAAGACGGAAGCAAAACTACCGTTTTATGTAAATGCACTTTGTAAGGTGAGTGAAAACAATAGTTGAAACTTCAATCTATCATGAAAATAACAAAGCATATTCTTTTGTCTGTCTAAATATTTTTAGACGAATCCAATAACCTTCACAATTTCCCCTGAATTACGGGCGGGGTCTGTTCAGTCTAATGGAAATTGTAGCGGGACGACTGGGTTGTAAGTTTACTGTACTTGAAAAAAAAATAAAAAAATAAAATCACCCAAAACGTATTTTAAGTATTAAGAAAAATACATATAAACAATAAAGTTTGAAAGATAACAATTATATAGATACGGTGGTCCGCTTATGCTTCGGTCATAACGATGATATCATCAACAAAGCTTGACGTTAAATAATTGTAGTCATTTAAAAGGCAAATGCAGAGATATCGGAGCCGAGGGCGGCAGCAAGTTCGGAAAGAGGACAATAATTCCCCAAGTTTGAGCCCTTGACAACAAGAAACAAGTAAAAAGAGATAGATAGTGTCTGCTGCGTTCTAAAGAAACGTCATCACGTGTCAGGTTCATTCGTCCGTGGTCCCTTTTGAATCGGCCTCCGTGTTAAAGCATCTTTCAATTTCGAGCTATCAGTTTTATTAAAACGGACTTACGCCGACTAGGATGAGGCGGAGCGCGGAAACGGGCTGCCCTTTGTCGGCGTCGAAGAACAATTCCCCTTTTTAGAAACGACTGATAATATTGTAAGTAAATAAATGGAAAACTTGACGTTTCCCTCCCCCGACCGCAGAAGGGTAGAAGTTTCCCATTTCTCAATTAACTTGGACTTAAATACAAAGTGTACCTTTTGAATACATTTATTTTATAAGAATTGACTTTGACGCAATGATAACCTAACAGAAATGATAAACGATGGAGTGAATGTATTATTTAATCTTTTTTTAAAAAGATAGTTCCTGTTCCCATAGAAAATTGTATTTAACGACCTGGTTTCGTGCCTACAGCTCTTCATCAGGTTAAAGGAGCTCTACCACCTCATCTCTCGACATATATTGCAACACTGCTTGTGATAACCTAACATGTCATAAATTGAATAGTTAACCAGTATCATTGGATTGGCCAATTTCCAAGATCTGACGAAGGCCAAAACAGCTTCAAATTATTTCGGTGGATTTCAAAAATACTAGTTTGAAGTTTGGTCTACCTCTTTATCAGTTTCGGCGTTATCCTACTTCATGCATTCCATAGAAAAGTCTTAGATTTTTTATCGTTCACGTCGGTCCTTGATAAATAATAGATTTAGAAGAATATATAGTTTTTTGGTATTATTTCGGAATTTAATGAGGCCAAGTTGAAATCAGAAGTTGACGTCATGGGTCGATCGGTTTAGAAGAAACATTTTTAGGAGCAGAGAAAAGTCGAAGAGGTTTGGATGAAATTTTTGGGTCACGGCTGACAAGCTAAATACGTAAAGTTCAGATAATATTATTGTAAAAAGGATTCAAGCAGAGTTTGAATAAATAGAATCGTCTCTAGTCTGCAACCCTGGGAAACGCCCACATTGTTGGAATTTACTTAAGGTCGTAGCAACATATCTGGCCTTGAGGAGGTTATCTAACCGTCTATTAGATAGAAAAAAATGATATACCTAAAAATTAACATAAACCTAGATAGTTTAGGTATAACTCAAAATTTTGATTGGCTAGTTAATAAGGAAACAGACATTAAGGAAGCAGTGTGTCATTTATTAGTGTGAATGGTGAGCTTAACCCTTAGTTGCCTTGTGAAATATCGAGTACTATGGGGCAGTGTGAACGAAGGCTGTGTGAATGTAATTTATTAGCGTGA
>CM077114.1:12573271-12589688 GCA_039619505.1 Cimex hemipterus | reverse complement strand
GAGAGAGAGAGAGAGAGAGAGAGAGAGAGAGAGAGAGAGAGATGAAGTCCAACAAATACATAATTTTGAACTGAACGAGGTTTTCATGAAATTTAAAATGAAGGCAAAATATTAAATTTTTTACTACCCAAGACATGGAAAATACGATAAAAGGTCAATATTCTTTAGACACAAAAAACAAGGAAAAATTAACTCATAACGAATTTCAGAATAATAGTCTGAAGTTGGAATGGAAGAGAATTGATATGGAATTATTCAGATAGCCTGAGATGCGGTCTCGTGTGGTGTAGGTTTCAGAAAAACATTTTATTTATCGTCCCAATGTTTCGACCTTTGTCGACATCATCTTCAGGGCCTGGGATTTACGAACATTGTTTAAATTTAACAAACACATCTGGTGTATTGTATTTGTTAGATTTTAACAATTTTTCTAAAAAATTAAGATTTCTTAACCTGTAATTAACTTTTTTTAATTTAAAATTTACATTTTTTAAATTCACAGTAACTTTTTTAATTTCCAAATGACCACTTTTTAAAGCATAAAAACGTAGGTAGTGCAGCTCGTCATGTAGTAGGTTTTTATGTTGGTTTTTAATGTAGCTTTTTTTCCGTCAATTAACCTTTTAAATTGAAAATTGACGCTTTTTCACCATATTAACCTTTTTAAAATCAAATTTTTTTTATTAAACCCATTTTAACAATACATGTGTAAAGATTAGTGACCGTTAATAGATAATTATTCAGATATCGTGAGATGCGGTCTGATGTGATGTAGGTTTTAGAAAATCATTTTTTTTATCGTGCCAACGTGTCGTGAGGTGCGGTCTGGTGAGACGTAACTGTCAGAAAAACATTTTCTTTATAGTATCAACGTTTCGACCTTTACCGAGATCATCTTCAGGGCTCAAAGTTTTTGTCTTCTGTGTAATTGCGTCATTCTTGCGCGTCATGTGGTGAGATGCGGTCTGGTGAGACGTAAGTGTCAGAAAAACATTTTCTTTATAGTGTCAATGTTTCGACGTTTACCGAGATCATCTTCAGGGCTCAAAGTTTTTGTCTTCTGGGTACTTGTGCCATTCTTGCGCGTCATGTCGTGAGGTGCGGTCTGGTGAGACGTAAGTTGCAGAAAAACATTTTCTTTACAGTATCAACGTTACGACCTTTACCGAGATCTTCTTCAGGGCTCAAAGTGTTTGTCTTCTTTATACTTGTGCCATTCTTGCGTGTCATGTTGAGAGTGCCTTTGAGAAACCTACACATTAATCTGGAACATGAACTATTGTAAGATGTCGTCTGTCTCCGGCAGGTAATAACGTAAGGTAAAAAAGAAGTATACAGGCATAATAATTTGCTCATGAAGCAAACAGAAGAATATAAAAATAGAAGGCAGAATAGATGGGATTTCATAAAGAAACGAATTTTGAGCGGTTAACTGCAAATCATAAATATTTTCTTTCTCGGGGATCCAAAACATAACCGAATATGAATTTATACTCGGTTCTAGGACGGCCAATGCAGCTCGTACAGTTCATCATCGTTCGGTAAAGAAAATCGTCGTGAATCAAAAGTGGTTCACAAAGTTTGCATATGGAATGAGGAATCATGACTGAAAGAAGCGTGATTGAAGGTCTTGTAAACCTTCTGTCTTGAATGTGGTTGATGACGATTTTCCATTATTTGTACTGTACATAGAAAAGACGCTTTTTGATCAGATAATGCAAAAAATTATTAAGGCTGTATCGAATGACCATGTCCTGTTGACGCGAAATCCGAATGTTCATCATTAAAAGGCGATGGTTTATGTTTGTTCGATTGCTTTTTTTAAGCTTTTTGAACTACTTTTAAGCACTATTCACGTTGGTCTACAATGACTAATAGACTTTGGGAATTTAATAAATTCAGGTTTGCTTGTAGATGTCCCGTACAAGCTGGAGCTTCGTTCAAAAGACGAATTTATTCATATTATGATTTATTTAATTCTCGATCTTTCCATGGGCAATATTTTTTAAATTATTTTAAGCCACACCGTCCGGTTGAGGAGTGAGCGAATCCGCCGGTTTGTAGATGGTATTGGACGATTTTGCAACCCGGTGCCGGTCTGCTTCTGAAACGGCGGCCGGACAATGGTCTGAACACTATTTGTCGACATAGTTGTCCCCTTAATGGCCGAGATAAATCAGAGATATGACGGCGGCAGCCGGACATCGGCCCAATCGGGGGATCCGTAGAAGTGGGAACCTCGAGGGGGTGGCCCTCTCCCGCATCGCGTCTTCTATAAACTCATCGCACCCCCGTTACTAGCATAACACGCTTTAATCACGGATTCCCTTCCCACTATCAATTCAAACTACCATTTCAATAGTTGTAAACTGTAAAATATTAAACAATTTGTATTAATAATTTAGAGAAAAAAACCACTGGCAGGTAGAAAATTTCAAACGATCGAATTGTTTTTCATCTTCTCTGTCTCATGGTTTTTACCAATAAATATTTCTTTGTGCTACGCTTTAAATTAGGAATATAAATGAGTGGTAATCACGCTTAATCCTTAATCCAAAATAAGGATGAGGATTTTTGAATTTTTACTTTTTACGGAATTTAAAATGCCTAATCAATCTCATTTGAATTCTGAAGCAATAGACTGTTTAGTTTGCATATTTTTTTGTTTTGTTTTTTCAATTTTTAAATTTAAAACTGCCACTTACTGCTGAGGATGATGAGCAAGGTGTGGCATTTGATGATGGACGTTCCGTCAGGTGTACGGCTATTGCCATCGTAGTTCGCTGCGAAACTGTACGAAACGCAGTTAGAATTTTTCGACGAACTGGGTCCTACCTTAGAAAACACGGTTTTGGACGCCATAGAATAACCGTTTTTTTGACTTTGAGAATTTGACGAAACCGTCACCTTACTGTCGGTCAAGGGATTCATCGGCTCCAGGAAATTCGAGGTGTCCGAATTTCTAAACGCACTGCTCGCAGAAGATTTAGCGAGTATGGCCTGATGGCTTTTTGCTAAGATAGCCAGAATTGGTCAAAACACACAGTTTCACGGGAGAACCCAGCCATTGGTCTTTGGACTTTTGGTTTGCTATACTGATAACAGTTGATTTGTGCGACGATCTCCGTCGGGCGTGTAAGAGTGCGGAGACCTTTTCAAGCGCAGAATTGGTTGTTGTTCGTGGAGGCTCTTTGTCGGCCACTCGTCATGTGAAGGAATTTTGGAAAATTATGCGTTGCTTAGATGAAATCAGCGACTATTCTATTCTAATGCACGATAAGAGGACACATGTCGCGCCATACCTTCATGGTCTTAGCCTGGCCAGCCCGTTCTCCAGACCTGAACCGCAACGAACATTTATGGGATAACCTCAAAACACGGCGAATAAGAGGACGTCCATCACTTCCTCACGCCACGATCTTGGAAGGATTATTCGTTAAGAATGGGCTAGCCTCCTGGCTAACTATTTCGAAATACCTCGAAAATGTAACCCACCGATACAGCCCCAGATTTGAAGAGGACTTGCAAGTGCTACATGTAACGAGTAAATATTACAACGCAACTACTAAGTTTTTTGCCCATACCCACTAGTTTTTATCAGAAGCGTTTGCCCGAACCTATTGCGTTTTTTGCTCAAAACCAAACCGCCGCTGCCATAGAAGGCACAGGATGACGGTTGCCTATCCTTGATGAAATCAGCGACGACCCTGTTCCAATGCACGGTAATGCCCGTCCTCATGTCGACCGCATAATACAAGCGCACCATCAGTAGCATACATCAATGGTCTTAGCCCGGCCAACCCGTTTTCCAGACCTTTGACCTGACTCGCACCGAACATTTATGGGATAACCTCAAAAGACGAACAAGACCACGTCCGTAACTTCTTGATACACCCCACTATCTTGAAAAGTCTCTTCGTGAAGAATGGGCTAATCTCCAGCAAAGAGACATTTCCAGAATGGTAGAAAGTATGCCGAGTCGTCGTCGAGATGTAATTAAGGCAAAAAGAGGCAAACGCGATAGTGAAATGTTAATTAAAAATCTTATTACAAAAAATTTTATCAACGTTTTTTCCATTGTACATTTCCCTTAGCACTTTACATTTTTATATGTTCAAACAATAAAGAATCTTTTTGTGTGCTCTACCACTTGAAGTATTTGGTACTTGGGGAAGAGCAGCGGTTTATTTAGCCGAAGGTCATGGGTTCGAATCCCACTCGTGACACTAACTTTTTTCACTTCAATCGAAACCTGACATAAAAAGATTAATAAATAAAAGACTCCCTTGATTATAAAAATGTTGCAATCAAAACATTTTAAAAAATTAATCAAACCATAAATTAACTTAAAATTGAAAAAATAACATTGTAACAAATTATAGAAAAAAAAACAATATTATCATAATAGTCAATTTTACAACTTTTCATTAAAGACGGTACTTAATTTTTTTTTTAAAGAAAGAATTATTATTCAAAATTTGGAAAATTACAAAAAAACCCAAGAAATTTGTAATTTCAAAAAGTAATTGTACTGAAGCTATTGTAAAGTCAGGATTTTACTTCTTTCAATTAATTAAGATTTTTTAGTTGAGATAAAAAAGTCAGTGTCAAGAGCGGGATTCGAACCCAGGACCTTCGGCTTGAAACGCAGCAGCTCTACCGTTTGAGCTATCGTGACCTTTATCCACTCGGACACTTCAAAAGGTAAGGTTGAGATGGGAAGTTAGTGTCTGAGTGATCGAGGTCACGATAGCTCAAGTGGTAGAACAGCGGTGTATCAAGCCGAGGTCGTGGGTTCGAATCCCACTCGTGACACTAACTTTTTCATTTCAACCAAAACCTTACACAAAAAGACTATAAACTAACGTAAAATTTTAAAAATAACATTGTGAACAAATAATGAAAAAACAATATTATTATTATACTCCATTTTATAACTTTTCATTAAATATGGTACTTAATTTTTTAAACAGAGAATTATTATTCAAAATTTCAAAAAGTACAAATTTATAATTTCAAAAAATTTAAATTGTAATGAATATATCGTAAGATCGGGATGGGGGCCGCGGTAGCCGAGTGGTTAAGGCGTCAGACTCTCGGCTAGTAGACCCCGCGGTCGTGGGTTCGATCCCCAACGTCACCTCTGGAATTTTTCTGACGCCTAAGGGAACCGGGGGCCGCAATTAAAAGAAATTGACACGGCACTCATCAATGGAAGGGGCGGGACCGGATCTCAGCGACCCTGAACCTGGTCCCAACCCCCTTCAAAAATGAGTTTCTTCGATGGAAGAACACTGGTACAACGGGGGCTCAAGTTCACTTTGTGTTGTGTGCCCTCCCCCAAAAATGGAGCCAGAGTGTAGTACAATAAGCTGTACAGCTGCAGTGCTCAGTCCCTGGTATCCATCCATCCACATCCAAGATCAGGATGGAATTTCTTTCAATCAATTAAGATGTTTAGTTGAAATAAAAAAGTCACTGTCAAGAACGGGATTCGAACCCATGACATTCGGCTAGATACGCCACTGCTCTACTAATGAGCTATCGTGACTTCGATCCACTCAGATACTAACTTCTCATCTCGACCCCACGTTTTTGAAATTTCCATTTTTTTCCCGCTGGTGACACTGACTTTTTTGTGTCAACATAAAACCTCGAATTAATTGAATTGTATTCAATTTATTACAACATAACGAAAATTGTATAAATTGTTAAATCTAGTAGTGAACCCAGAGAGGAAACAATACTGCATTAATAATTATTTAAAATAACATTCAAGTGTGGGTTATGTCAGCGATATTTTGAATATAACAAACCAGTACCATTTTCTAACTACACACTTGCAAATTGGTGGAAAGTGTTTTCGGGGCGAAATACAAGCGAAATTTGGTAAACGCGACGAGGGCGGCAAATTCCCGTTGGTTTCCCGTTCTTTGTCGCGGATCAATCAGCAATTGCAGGCAGGTTTTCCTTTTGAACTTGTTGTCCGACGCGAACAAAAGGAATACAGGCTATTCAATTAATACAATACAAGTTCCAATTCAATTTTCATATTCGTAGAAAGGTGGGACCCGACTCCCTTTGTACAAAAGCCGGCGTCACGTGAATAGAAAAGGTCCAGTGTATATCCATTTATTTGTTCCACTTGAATTTGATTGTATCTCCATGGAAAAAAAAAATTCAAATCAAAAGTATGTTTGTATTGCACGAATTTTTCTATTCAACCTCACTAATTATAAAAATTACAAGTAAATTACATAACCAATGTGGTTAAGGAGGACCGACTAAAATTAGAAAAGGATTAATAAATTAGATCATATTTTCGAATTACAACTCGACACCATTGTCACTGCCTACCAGCTGAAACTGTACTTCCTTGGTGACATCCTGGACAAATCTCAGGAATTTGATAGGGTATGGCAAAAGCGAAGCTTGTGCTAGACGGCAGGACTTTTAGGATCTCAAATAAATTTCACAAAATGAAAAACAAACATATAAACATAATACAGAACGAACATGAGGCATGAAAAATATAAATCTTGTTTAAATTCACTAGCTTTCGTGGCCAGCTTGGCCAATTGATATCTTCAAATTAATTAGGGCTTTAAGTTGAGATAAAAAGTCAGTGTCACGAACGGGATTCGAACCCACAACCTTCGGCTTGATACGCCGCTGTTCTACCACTTGAGCTATCTTGACCTCGATCCACTCGGACACTTCAAAAGGTGGGGTTGAGATGGGAAGTTAGTGTCCGAGTGGATCAAGGTCACGATAGCTCAAGCGGTAGAGCTGCTGCGTTTCAAGCCCAAGGTCCTGGGTTCGAATCCCGTTCTTGTCACTGACTTTTTTATCTCAACTAAAAAATCTTAATTAATTGAAAGAAGTTAAATCCTGACTTTACAATAGCTTCACTACAATTTAAATTTTTTGAAATTATAAATTTCTTGGTTTTTCTTTTTGTAATTTTTCAAATTTTGAATAATAATTCTTTCTTTAAAAAAAAATAAGTACCGTCTTTAATGAAAAGTTGTAAAATTGAGTATTATGATAATATTGTTTTTTTTCTATAATTTGTTACAATGTTATTTTTTCAATTTTACGTTAGTTTATAGTCTTTTTGTGTAAGGTTTTGTTTGAAATGAAAAAGTTAGTGTCACGAGTGGGATTCGAACCCACGACCTTCCACTTGATACGCCGCTGTTCTACCATTTGGGCTATCGTGACCTCGATCACTCAGACACCAACTTATTATCTCAACCCCACCTTTTGAAGTGTCCGAGTGGATAAAGGTCACGAGCGGTAGAGTTGCTGCGTTTCAAGCCGAATGTCGTGGGTTCGAATCCCGCTCTTGACACTGACTTTTTTATCTCAACTAAAATATCTTAATTAATTGAAAGAAGTTAAATCCTGTTTTCACAATAGCTTCGCTACGTTTTAAATTTTTTAAAATTATAAATTTCTTTTTTTTTTGTAGGTTTTAAATAATAATTCTCTCTTTAAAAAAAATTAAACACCATATTTAATTAAAAGTTGTAAAATTGAGTATTATGATAATTTTTTTTCACTATAATTTGTTACAATGTTACTTTTTTCAATTTTACGTTATTATGGTTTGAATGATTTTTTAAAATGTTTTGATTAAATTTTTTATAATCAAGAAAGTCTTTTATTTATTAATCTTTTTATGTAAGGTTTTGTTTGAAATGAAAAAGATGTATCACGAGTGGGATTTGAACCCACGATCTTCGTTGATACGACTCTGGTCTACCACTTGTAGTCGATCCACTCGGACACCAACTTATTATCTCAACCCGACCTTTTGAAATGTCCGAGTGGTCCGAAAGGTCGTGGGTTCGAATCCCTCTCTTTACACTGACTTTTTTATTCCAACTAAAACAACATCCACATTACAATTTAAATTTTTGGAAATTATAAATTTGTTGCTTTCTTTGTAGTTTTTGAAATTTTTTGTATTAAAATACTTTTTTATAATCAAGGAAGACTTTATTTCAATATGTAATTAATTTTGTATTTCAAATAAATTATTAGCCCTGATTCACTATTCGCAAAACAGTTTCCGTCGATAATAAACTTACCAAATGGACAATTGTGCGTGCTTGTTGGGTTAGTGTGTTTTTTCACTATCTGAGAAAAATTAGTACCCTTATCCCATTCATTGACTACCATTATAAACGACTTAATTTACTGATGATCAATAAGCAAGAAAAGTGTCACATATCAAAAAGGGTAGTTTTTTAGGAGTAGTACACCCGATTTTAAAGTTTTTTGTTTTCGCACAAGTCTTAGAGAAAGGAAAGACAGTATGGTTGGATCATGAGAACCAATAATCGTAGTGGTGTGTACACAATAAAACATTTTTTAAAAAAAAGTAAACTTCATATTCCTCTCGTGTAAACTTTTCTTTTTTTTGTGTTGTGTCGCTTGACTTGTGGGTGTGCGATGGGAAAAAGCAATTGCCGGTAAAAGCACTGGAAATGTATACCAGCAAGAAAGACAGCTCGCTAAAACAACCAAATGTGAGGTTTTATTTCAAATGGACACGTATAGAAAATATCTTTTAAAAACGAAACTTTTGTCATATGACCTATCTTGGCTATGCCCAGAAGAAGGAAACAATGCAGCAGATTCTGCGCTAAGTACTGCAATGGGTAAAATGCTATCGTACTTAAGAAACCCATGCTAAGACGATTAAGCCCTCGATATCATACACCTAAGAAGAATTCTCTACTTTATAAAAAAAAAAAATCGTCAAGGAAAACCATTAGGCAAAGACACAAAAGCTACGTGGTAGTTCGGCCGTTTCAGGTCTCTCAGAGTAAACTCAATACATTGGTGATTTAGAGGTCATCTTAACAGCTTTGGCCATGTTCTACGATGGTTAATAGTCTTAACAAATAAATACAGCATTTATGCAATATTGAGGGCCTACAAACTTTTTAATATTATTCGGAGTATTCGGACCTCAATTGAAAATAAATACTGACAGTTTATACTTAAACAATAATACTGTAAATTTTATTGCGTATTGTAGTTGTGCGACATGAGTACGCCGTGTATTCCATCGTCCCAAATTTGACCCAAGGGCTGCAGAAGGGACATTTGCGCTATCTCTGGAATCGGGAAGGAACCCATACCGGGCAACTCTTTTCCATATCGATTCTGCCCCTTTTAAAACGGGGTAGTTTTTATGCGTACCCCCAGAGAGGGTGAAAGGGCGGGAGCTTGCCTTCACCACCCCAGTTTACGCACGTCGGAAAAGGACCATTTGCGTCTTTTCAGGATTTGTACTCTGTTCGCATATTTCTGCAATGAAAAAATGATAAAAAAAAAAGCTCCAAGTTAACTTGTCCCACTTCCTATAAGGAAAATGTACGCATATTTCATAAAAAGTTTAAAAATATAAAAATCCTAATAAAACACTTAACCTCTCTAAAATAAAAGTAAATATATTGGATGTAGAAATGTTTATCTCTCAAAACAATGATGGAAAATAAAACGATGAAAAAAAAATGATATCCCTCAACAAAACAATCGAAAAACTACTTCACGACGTGCAAAGAAAGAAAAAAAGAACATAGTAAAACATAGGAAACATACAAACACATTTAACTAAATCATAAAAAACATACAAATTAGCAACTGTACAAAACACTGAACATATTAAATAGAAAAAAAAAAGACCCCCCAGAAAAATAAAACAAAAAATTCACCAAAGTCAAGGGCAAAGAAAACGCCAACACACGCCCACTTCCATTATAAAGGAGACTGGAACTACCGGAATCGCAGACACTCTGAAAATGACGAGAACTTCTGACATCAAAAGAAGATAGGCTATTTAGAACATATTCAAAAAAAGTTAAAACCTGGTTGTTCTTTTAAAAATTTAAAAATGATCGGGTTTTGATAGATGTAGGTTAGATATCTTTAGGGTTGTTTTTGGATCCGTTGAATATGGTCGGAAAGGTGGTACAGAATACCTTCCATAATTCATAAGTGAAGTCACGATGGCTCAGGTTGTAGAGTAGCAAGCCGAAGGTGGGTTCGAATCCCTCTCGTAACACTGACTTTTTTATCTTAACCCCAAAAATTAATTAATTTAATGATGTTAATTGGTCAAGCGGACAACGAAAACTAGTGAAATTAAGGAAACGGTTAAACCATGAATCTTGTATAAAATGAAAAAGAAAGACTGAGGATATGCCACACCCGTTCCACATGGCCATCTGCTGAAGATGGTCGACAGACATGTCGCCAAGAATGTGGCCTGTGACAGTTCGTCTTTCGTGCTCGAAAATCTCGGTGCGTAGCAGTGACTACCAAAGAATTCATTTAAATATTTGCAAGTAGTAAAATTGTATTACTTTGCCTCATTGCATATAATCATATTTTAATGAATGTATTTATTAGCGAGAATGCTGAATAAATACATTCATTAAAATATGATTATATGCAAAGAGGGCAAAGTAATTTTACTATTTGCAAATATTTGATGTTAACGGTCCGTGATTTAGGTTTAGTTTCTAGTATGAAAGGGAGCAACTACAAGCTTCCTATACGGAGCCAAGGAATGACACAAGACTTGATCGTGCGTTTTAACGGATTTTTAACGTCAGGGCGTCGGATCGGTGTTTCAGACCGGAGTTTTACATTTTTAACATTCCTAATATTTAAATTATAAGGAACAATCGAAAATTTTTAAATTTTATTTTCGATGTCCGGAAGAATGGAGAAATTCTGATGAATGACATGATTATCTTTAGTTTTAAATTCACCTCATCCCTTGATGTTTTTGAACTGTTGCCTTCTTATCCTGTAACTTATCGTTTTTACTTTGTGAAATTTTTGTTCCATTGTCGAGTGTTTTCGTTTTACCAAAATAATTAGCTTAAATTTTTATCCAATTAATTAATGTTTTTAGTTGAGATAAAAAAATTAGTGACACCAGCGGGATTCGAACCCGCGACCTTCTGCTTGATAGGCCGCCACTCTACCAATTGAGACTATCAAGCCAAGGTCATGAGTTCGAGTCCCGCTCGTGACGCTGACTTTTTTTCTCAATTAAAAGCCTTAATTAATTGGAAATATCTTTGATGAATCAATTTTTTGAGCAAGGGTCTGAGTTGTCGTTTTTCTGTTCCGGAAAAGATATACTTCAAACACAATTTTTGTAGATTGAACTATTAAGCATAAGTTTCTTTAGAATTTTACTGAATGAAAATTTATTTGGCTGGCTGAAAAGAAAATACAACTTGTTGATGTTATAATATCTTTTAAATGTTGATTCGGGCTCATTTGTCCTTCCTCAACAAGGATGACCTCCCTAATAACAGTGCAAGGGAAAAAAAATATTGGATATGTTTTGGTCTTAATAGTAGTAACTAGTAAAACATGTTTATGATTTTTTTCTTTTTCGACTGAAGGCATGCGTGTAACCATGTTTTATTTGTGCTGTTTGTTTACCAAATGTCCCACAATTTCTAAAAGGTAATTATGCAAATTGGTCGTGTCAAATTATGAGTGTTATGTCGGCCAAGCCCAACTATGTGTCAGACCACCAGTTACGACATGAAAATAAAGTTAAACAGGAGAAGGGTAACAAATAAAATAAAAATGAGCCGCCCTTTCCCCCTTGTTTAAGCAAAGGTGAGACGTTTTTAATTAGAGGGAGATTAAGGGCAATTAAGGCAACAGTTGGGGTGAGCCTGGAAGGGAAAAATACAAGAGATTAACATGTGTTTTCTGGGGTGAGCCTCGAAAAAAAAAAGTTAATTCCGGTGGCAGTTTATATCCATTAAGGCACGAGCCCTCGCTTAAAAAAAAAGCTTTTAAAAAATGATAGCCTGCCACCTTGTAAAGGTTGTTTTTCGCTTTTTCCACCTCGGCCAATTACCGCTCAGACCTCAGGGTCCAGATTTTTAATCCCTCGTCTAATTTGCCTTAACACAAAACCCTCGTTTTTTTTTGTACCCACCTGTTCCACCCCTGACTTTTATCTCTTTTTTTTCTCTCCTGTATTTTCTACCCCGGGTTAATTTTTCTCCTCGCCCCTTCCCGCTTGATGAAAGGTAAACAGTTTTTATCGGGGGCAATTAACAGGGCAAATATTTTTTTCCTCTCGGGTTTTATTTGTTTTCACTGTCTGATGTTTAATTGGACGTGAACGGCCTGCTCGTAAAGCCGCCCTCGCCCAAACAAAGTCCGGGGCCAAATATGTAAAATTGGGAATTATTTTAAACGATTAATCAAATTCCTCTGGGGGCCACATGAAACATAATCACCAATGACCACCCAAAAAATATTTTCCATAAAATCTCATCTAATATACTGAAGATCATCAATAACAGATTAAACGAAATACAACACAACTTGTAAATCAGAAATTCTAATAATTGTGAGGAAGTAGGGGTTTTTTATTCCTCAAGCACTGCAACTTTCTAACTTTTTAATTTCTTTATTGATGCAATTTTTCCCCGGTATTAAATACACGCTTTCCCATTTCTTTCCTACATGCCATTTATACACCGTTCACTTAGGGAGGAGTGAATTAGTTGATATTATTCATGACCCTTTACCACCATCGGCCCTCTCGCAATCAGCATTCACGCTAATAAATACATTCTCTCTCAACACGTGCTAGGGAAGCAAAACCTGAACAAACCATTAACAAGTGGCATGCTCAAGCACGATTCTCATATGGATTGGCATTCCTGCACGCTCTCTATAAAGAGCCATTGAATTATCGACCAACTTTACAGTTGACCTAAGGGTCCTTGGCTTCACATGGGTGTCTTTATTAAATGAACCAAAGTTTCTATTAAAAAAACAGTGGTTAATATTTTTATCTGGTTTCAAATTTTTACCTTTTTGTGGGAAAAAAATTTATACGGGGTATCTCAGGTTGGTTGAATTTTAAAATTTTAAATAAAGCTACATACATCCTGAAATATCGTTTGAAAGGACATTTTACGCAGAAAACAATGGTCCAATTGGATTTTAAATTGGCCAGAAAATGAAGTTAGGGAAATAAGAAACCTACAGCGTGATTTCGACGAGAAGCTGAATATTTTAATATTTTGTTAATTTTAAGTTCATTAGTTTCGGGTTTTTTAGTTGAGATAAAAAAGTTAATGGCACGGGCGGGATTCGAACCCACGACCTTCGGCTTGAGACGCCATTTTAAAAAATGGCAGTAAGGAGGGAATATTCAAAAGGTGGGGTTGAGGTGGGAAGTTAACGTCCGAGTGGATCGAAGTCACGATAGCTCAAGTGGTCGAGGCAAGACTAAGGTCGTTGGTTCGAATCCCGCTCGTAACACTGTCTTTTTTATCTCAACTAAAAAAACCCGAAACTAATGAACTTAATATTAATAAAATATTAAAATATTCAGCTTCTCGTCGAAATCACGCTGTAGGTTTCTTATTTCCCTAACTTCATTTTCTGGCTAATTTAAAATCCAATTGGACCATTGTTTTCTGCGTTTTTTTTTCAACTTAAAACCATAATTAATTGGATTATTACTTCTTTTCCTGAAATAATCAGGAGAATAGACGTTGCTGTTGATCTTAATACCCAAAAGAAAATTAACACGTTAAGTGAAAGCACAATAACAAAATTATGATTTTTTAAATAATACATAATACAATATTGTTCAAGATAGTAAGTTTCTCATTTTCGTTTTCACCATTTTTATTTTCTCAGTCTTAACACAAGACGAAATATCTGTAGAGGCACACAGTAAAAAAAATCCTTGTTTCCTCTAAAAATCTTACAACCAAATACTTGCCTATTGGTCCAAGCATCGGCTGGTATGCCTACAAGCTCTCTATGTGGAGCCAAGGAATCGCACCCACCAGTAGATCGAGCGACCTTTCTCAATTTGCCGGAGACCACGCTGGGTCTGAAATCAGTTTTGACCTCTATAAAACATTGATTTCTCCGACGACTTTGGACGTAGAAAGAAGAACTTTGACCTCCTATAAAATTTTTTTTTTTTAAATTGTCAAATCTTCTTACCGGGTCTACAATCCTACTGCCAAAGCGTTTTCTATACTTTATATTTCGAAAACCGGCCTCGTCGCTTTATTGCAGGCACGTCTATCTAGCATGTGTCATCCAAGTACAGTTCTAGCCATGGTGCCAGTGATCCGCAGAATATTTGTTTAACTAGAATGTATACAAGGAATTACACGCTCCAATTTAGAGGGATACATCGACCAACCTTTCACTATACACGCGGCCCGAAAAGGATCGTCTGTGTGACACTCAAACATGGCCGATTCTTAACCGAGGATCATTAAGGAAGACCCTTCTTCTCAGACCCTACGAGGGTCACCGCCATTTTTTTTTAAATTGAATTTTTTCGGATTTCTATCTTCAGGGTGTCGCCTCGTCAATTCAATATTCTAAATGTTGTATTTGGTTTTTCATTTTTATTTCTCTCGTGATTTTTGTTTTGTTAGTTTTTATCATTTTTACATGTAGATATTGGAGGAAATATTTCACTTTTTCTATAGTATAAGTTTAATTAATTAAGGTTTTTGGATGAGATTAAAAAGTCAATGGGACAAGCGGGATTCGAACACGCGACCCTCGGCTTGATACGCCGCTGCTCTACCACTTGAACTATCGTGACCTTGATCCACTCGGACACTAACTTCCCACCTCAGCCCCACCTTTTCAATCTCCCCTACTTTTAGCCATTTTTTAAACGCCGTGTAATCCATTTGATTCCCGGCGCCCAAGATCGTGGGTTCGAATCCCGCTCGTGACACTGACTTTTTATCTCAACTAAAAACCTTAATTAATTGAAATATATTAATTGGTCAAGCGGACAATGAAAATAGTGAATTTAATAAGTATAGCTTTATTCAATTAAGCGCATAATTGCCTATGCGGCTTTCTGATGTCCATAAATTATTAAATTAGTCAAATTTATTTTTTAATTTTATAGTCGTATTTGAGTATTAGCAAACAAAACAGATAGAATTTGTAACGTCAGAGTTGTCAATAATACAGTTTAACTTTTTGAGCATACAGCAAAATTAAATAGAGATGGTGAAAACGAGTCGCCTTGTTTTACTCCTTGTTTTGTTTTGAAATATCTTTCTATCTGTTGGAATTTTTCTACTATTTATCAATCATAATTTAATATGAGTTAAATATGTTTTTCTAGCCTTTGGTATCTTTTGTATAATATGATTAAAAATGACGCTTTTATTGTAATTGTTTAATAATTAAAAATGCGCCTTTCTTAAAAATTCTTGAAACTTTACGCTCGCGCTTTCTCCCGTGGGCCAGGCGAAGCTCCTCGGTGGAAGCGGCTCCGGCCCGAAACAGTTCGTCCTTTGTCAATAAAGTTTTACATCTTCATAAATAAACACGGAAAGGATAAAATCAATCGTAATGAAAAAAAAAAAAAAAAATAAAACAACCCAAAATTGTTTCCCATTGAAATTTTGATTATAAAGGTTAGATAATATAAACAAATGTGCAAATTGTAATGTTTGCATTATTTATGGAAATAAGGTTAAAAAAATTGAGAAAATATCAACCAATTTTTAAGGATGAATGAATATTACCAATAATTAAAACAAATTTTTTTTTTATTTACTACTAAGTATATGTTACGCCTAAAATTTTTTAAATTATAGTAAACGCTTCTTTTTTTAATTAAAAAAAATATTACAAAACAAATCAGTATTTGATCAATATTTTTCAATTTATCAAGAGAAACTGTACTATAAAAAAAGAGTTATTTTTTACTTGTATATTTCTGACCGTAAATATTTACATAGGAAATTTCCATAGAAACAATTGCCAACATATTGAAGTTTGTAAATGTATAATAATCGATTTATGAAATAAATTAAATAAAGGACACGATAAATTGCCAGGTTTAAAGCACACAGTGAAGAATGCAATGTTATTTTCATTCTTCCATTTTAAAACGGATTTTTTTGGAGGATCACGTGACATTTTCTTTAAGTTCTGGTTTGAAATTTAATAAATCTATTTTAATAGATAATTGAAAATTTGTCTGAAATGAGTATATTTCCAGTGTATTGTGATTGGGAAAAAACCGTCCCTGGGTTCAAATGATCTCTAGCGGAGTGGGTGAAAAACACTTGAAAAAACCAACCAACGCGCATGAGAGGGAGAAAAATGCTGTTTTTACGAATTCGCCCCGGGGTGGTTAATCTGAATTGGAGCCCGAATTTGTGCGTTCAGGAAGCGACGTCACGCTCGCCGGACGAACACGGAAAACGAGCCGGATCCCGATACTAAGAGGATAATGTCTAATGGTCAAAGCTGGTCGGCTAATCCGCAGACAATCCAACGACATGGCACCGCGACGAGTATTAGCTAACGAGGGCCATGTTAGTAGATTGATTCCAAA
>CM077114.1:12457866-12469593 GCA_039619505.1 Cimex hemipterus | reverse complement strand
CCAATGTGTCTTCTTTATCGACACCCGAATATACCCTATGTCCTGGCGCCCAAGGTATCATCAAGCTGTTGTGTTTTCGGATTGTTCAGAAATGCCTGTCTCTTTAGCAGTTTTGGGGACATATTTTTCTTCCTCGTTCCTTGGTTTCCTCTTTGACTCTCCTGTTCCTTTTTTGTACTTTGGGACTTTATAGGTGAGTGTTTTCTGGACGATTTTTCCGAATGGAATTCAGTCTAAATGTCAGGGTTTTGTATAGATATAGAACGAGAAGATAGTAATTTACGGTAGAATTCCGAACTCCGCCATTGGCCAGACTCAAAATAACAATTATTAATTGTCCCATTTTAGTTTTCCAAAAACGAATTGATACCGCCGGTCTAAATTGTAACATAAAACAATCTCGTATAAACACAATTGAGCGGGGAATACAAGACCGCTTCTTTCCCCGAACGGTACAAAGCCGTGTGTAAACATTTCTGAATTCTCTCACATTTAAATCCACAGCCGGACGGAATTCGACACGTGAAAGCAAAATAAACGCCCGGGGGAAATCAATTTTACCAAAATTCAATTATCGCCCGAACAAAACGAACGATTTAGAATCGCCCACGGACGAAATTTCTGTACTATTTTAAACTAGAACACCTCATGGTCTAACTATTTTAACTTAATTTTTGTATGGATTGGTTTTTTAAATTGATTGGTTTTCTTAAAATTAACGAAAAATAAGAAAGGAAAAATCCAACAAACCAAACGAAATCAGATAAAGGGCCGAGTAAAATAACAAACTCTTGAACAAATGTCGATAGAAAAACAAAATTTAAATTTAAACGGATTTTGTTAACAAGGCAGACCAATCATTTCAATACAGGATTGAACACAAATAAAAATAAATAGAGAGAATCAAGCTTATTTCATTTTATATTCTTTTTTCCGTAGACGAAAACAATCCCTATTATTCTCAGCCTATTAATAATGCTATAGTGACACCTTGTATATGCAGAAAATACCCCCAGCTATTATAGCTAATATAGTCCAGGTCCCAGTTTAAAAAAAAAGATCCATGAAATGGACTCAACGAAATCAAAACCTGCAACCATCGCCCATCGCCATGTCACCTCCTTTCCAATCTGCTTCAACTGTCTCTGAGCCGCCTAGGCTCACTCCTCATCTGCCCATTATTACTAAAACCAATATCGTACTAAATTGTAACGTGGGTTTCCAAACTCCAAAACCGCAAAAACTTTCAAGTCCGAAATCGTTTGAACGATCGCCCAAGCTACCAACACCTGACATCCAGCGTCCAACGAATCTAGTCAGTTTCGGTCCGGAATCTTTTACATTAACCGAGTTCCCTATTTGGCATTTAACCTTTGAACAATCCAGCCACTCCTGTCCAAAATCCTTTGAACGATCGCGCAAACTGCCAATTTATACTTTTCATCCAACTTCCAAAGAATCTAGGCATTCCAATTCAAAATCCTACGGACAATAACCTAGCCTCCTTGCTTTCCATCCAAACTCTAAAAATAATCAGCCACTCTCGTACAAAATTCTCTGAACGATCGCCCAAAATGAATACATTACATTCAATCTAAGAAGAATCCAGCCACTCTAATTCGACAAACCTTCCAACCATTGGCAAACATTCAATCCTTTGAACGATCGCCCAGCAACCAATACCTTGCGCCCAAAGAATCCGGCGACTTTAAGTCCAGAATCTTTTCCATTGCCCAAGCTTCTAACCTAGGCATCTAACCATCCATAATCAAGCCACTCTTGTCCAAAATCGTTCAAACGATCGCCCAAGGTATCTACTTCGGAACTCACCTCCAAAGAATCCAGCCACTCCAGTGCACTATCCTTCGAACAATGTCCTAAGCTATTTACTTGGCATCCAACCTCCAAAAACTGCAGTAACTTTAGTCCAAAATATTTTGAACGATCGGCCAAAGTACCTACGTCGCATCTCCTTCCAAAGAATCATGCCCCTCCACTCCAAAATCCTACGACCCATAACCTTTCCTCTTTACATTACATCCCAACCCCTAAGAATCTAGTCACGCTAATGAAAAATCCTTCGAGACCATTGGCAATATCTCCTTCACATCCAATCCAGTCACTCGAGCCCAAAATGGTTCGAACAATAACCAAAGCTCTTAATTTGCATCCAACTTCCAAGACAAAGCGATCACTCTAGAACAAAATCTTTTGAACAATCGCCCAAACTGCATATTTAAACTTTGTTTCCAGTTTCAAAGGAACCAGTCACTCCTGGCACAATCCTTCGGACCTTAAATCACGCCACTTGCTTTCCATCCAACCTCCAACAAAACCAGTCACTCCAATTTAAAATCCTTCGAACCATAACCCAAGCTCTTTACTTCGCTTTAAACTCCAAAAGATCCAGTCAGACTAAATCGAAAACCTTCGACCTACTAGCAATCTCTTTACTTCAAATCCAATCTCAAAAAAAAAAAAAAAAATCAGTCACTCCAATCCAAAACCCTACGGATCATAACCCATGCTTACGACTTTCTACCCAACCTCCAACAAAACCATTCACTCAAGTCCAAAATCCTTTGAACGACTGCTGAAACGGCATACTTTGCATCCAACGCCCAAAAAAATCAGTCATTACACTCCAAAATATTTTGAACCATAACCCAAGCTTTTCACTAAACATCCAATATCCAATAAGATCAGTCCCTCCAATCTCAAATCCTTCGAACTATATATCAAGCTTTTTACTTTGCTTTAAACTCCAAAGCATCCAGTCAGACTAAATCGAAAACCTTCGACCTACTGGCAATCTGTCTACTTCAAATCCAATTTTAAAAAAAATCTACGTTCTATCCAACTCCAACAAAGCCAGTCACCTTAGCCCAAAATCCTTTGAACGATGGCTCCAACGGGATAATCTGCATCCAACCTCCAAAGGATCACATCACTCCTCTCCAAAATCTTTCGAACTAAACCCTTGCTTTTTGCTTTCCATACAAAGTCCAAAGAATCAAGTCGCTCTAGTCCAACAACTTTTGACCCATTGCCCAAGCTGGATGGAAGGACTTCGTATCAAATTCCCTGCATTTTCTAAAACCGTAACAAAACCAATATAATTATTTATCGTCTAAATATTAACGAACAGTGTTCTTCAATGGTATTTTGTAAAAGTGATCAAACCATCATCCCTAATTATGCTTGTAGAATTTATACAGACAAGGGACTAACAAAATTAACATGTCGTTTCGGGCCGCGCGGCTCGATTCTATTATAAATTATCAATCTGGGACCTCAACAGGAAAATATTTCTCGAGGCTAATTCTGTAGAAAATAATGGCTCCCCCCGCGGCCCAGGGTGGAAAATACGGCCGTCGGTGCGAAATAGGACGGCTCAGATAAAATTAACAGTGGGAAGCACTTAACGTCACGTTAATGGTCGAATAATTATCACCGGGTCTGCGTCAGGGCGCATTGTCTTGGCGTGAGCTCTGACAGACGGGTGGAAAACGTACACCCGTTCTGAAATTTCATCTTTTCCCGTTTTAGGCCCAATTAAGTCTTAAAAGCCGACATTTTCAAAATGGCGGTCAGTGGAAAAACTTTATAACCTTTTAATAAAACCTTACTACTATAATACCATTAAATATTTAACGTCGCAATTTTCAGTGATAAATATAACAATTAATTTGTCACATGATGATCGACTATATTTTAATTGGATTTTGATAACGTGTCAAAATTTCATTGAATTTATTTGAGGCATCCTCACTTTGGGCGTTAAATTCCATAGACAAGACCCCGGTATCGAGGATTGTGGTCCGCCTCATAGCGCTAATTGTTCATCTCAACCAAAAACCTTAGATAAAAGGAATAATTCAAATAAGAAGAATCAAGGCTGAAGTTGGTATAATGGTGTGATATATGGCTCCAAAATGGCGTTTTCTGTACAACCCCGAAATATGAAATCAAACTCAAATTTCACGTCGGTCTTTCAAGCTAAACCAAATACCAACAACACCTCTGCCTTAGAAAATCTTAAAAAAGCCAGCGTACTATTTGGGTATTTTTATGGTAACGAAAAAGAATACACACTGGCCTGTGGATATGTAAACACCATACCCAGCCCCGGAGACTATCGCATGGTTTTGGCAGTTATTCCTATATCCTTGGCTGTACCAGTAGCCACACGCGACATTGAGGAAAAATTAACATTTAACATCCTAAGAAAAAATGGAGCTTTTACGATCCTACTGGACTTTCTTCTAATGGACTCCCCCAAAAATCCAATAGGTTCAAGGTCTAGGGTCTAGTCTTGAATGTCCTCCTCTGGCTAGTTAGTCTTGTTTTTCTTTACTAAAATA
Source organism: Cimex hemipterus (assembly GCA_039619505.1). Taxonomy (NCBI): domain Eukaryota; kingdom Metazoa; phylum Arthropoda; class Insecta; order Hemiptera; family Cimicidae; genus Cimex; species Cimex hemipterus. Next base: position 12,465,229 of record CM077114.1, on the reverse strand, counting down.
TTCCCTTATGCCATGGCATCCTGGATATCATCATGCTTTAAGTTTCCTTAGGTTTTGAACATTTTGGATGCAATCACTAATTTCCATTCGACTTTTTATCCCAATGCTTTAATTGTTTTGGCTGTCTGATCTTATGAGGATTTTTTATTGGTCTAACCTCTTTTAAGATTTTTTTAAGGCACGGGTGATGATGGTATGTTTTTAGCTTGAAAGAATGACATGTTAATGTCATGCTGCCCGTGGGGACTGTTAGACCAAATATAATCCTACAACAGAAAAAAAAAAAAAAAAAAAAAATGAATAGATTCAGAGTCTTTCTAGATTCAGAGTCTTTCTGATCCTCCTCTGGCCAGTGTATCTCCTTTTCCATTCCTCAAATCACTAACTTTAATTTATACATTCGAAATGTAATAGTAAATAGCTTCAAATTCCGACACACCTAACCTGCATCCTAACTGCTAACAGCTTACTGCTTTATAGGATAGGTAGGTGTGTATGTTATGAATGAGAGTATAAAGACAGGTCAGAAATTAATAAAAAATGTATTGATCCGATTTAAGTAATGCGTATTTAAGAATAAAAATATATTTGAACAAAAAACAGCTGTTCCATTCATGGCGGCCATGTTGGTTACCTATGCCCTAGCGGATAGAAAAGTGACTAAATTGTCGACCTAACCTCTAAAATTGGCTCTGGCCTGTTAGATCGATTCCTGCAGGTTTTTCGATATAACAAGCCTTAACAGAGTTAACAGGATTAACACAAAGATCGCGACTAATTTCGAGGAAAAATGTTAAAAGGCCATAGCTACAACCGATGGTGTTGGATGAAATTATGTACGAGAAGGGCTCGTATGTCGTGAGTCGGTGAAAAACGGATTCGAGAGGCGGTTTGTTTGGAGGCGGGTATAATTCTAAATCAACATTCCAACATTGAACGAAGTAGTTAACATTCAAGTGGAATTCCTCCATTCTCTCGTAAGGATTTGGCGTTATGAACCGAGAGAGAATCCATTACTGTATAAGAGTGTCTCATTCCTATTCAACGGGTGAATTTAATAACACAGAGTAGTAGAAAGGGGTCGACGAGGCTAATATCCCGGAGATAAAAATGTTCCACTCGCCCCCCCCCTTTTACCAAACCGCAAACCCCTTTTTAAATGGGACCGGACTCTTAATGACCGCAGGAATCCCGGGGCAAACCCCTTGTTGAACATAAAAACAAGTCGTTTTAGGAAAGTGGTGCGAGTTTTTGCACCCCAAGGGGGTTTTTAGCCACTTTGAACCCTTTTAAATTACCGCCTCGTTACCTCGCTTCCGAATCTGTAAAACCGAGGTTTTATTGTTTTAACTTCTTTGCCCCCATTTGTTACACCCTTTTAAAACCATTATATACCCTCGTTTGCTCTGTTAATCCCCCTTCATCTCTCAGATCGAAAAAAGCCAAAAAAACACCAAAAATTAGAATCGGAGATTTATAACAGTGAAAACTGGGTTTTTCGTGTTCAGCCTTCGGAATTTTGCGGCGGCCATGCTACCCCGGGAACCTACGGTTAAGTAAGCTATTTTAATTAAACAGTGGTGGCTTCGGCGGTTTCGATTTCGACTAGCCGGTGGCCGAGCTTCCTCCTATGAATTTGGAACTCGCGCCTAATTAAAAAACCGCGATAGTGGAAATTGCCAAAATCTCAAACAGTTTATTGAAATAACCGTACGGTTAAATTGTCTCGATATTGCGTCAGCTCGGATATGCCGCACATTTATAATTGAAGGGAACGGGCAATAACAAAGTTGGAAATAATATCGAACCGGAAGATTTAAAGTGAGACTACCCGTGGCCAAAGGTCAGAACCAATTTTACTAAATTATTTTTTTTTTAATTTCGAAAATTTTGCCGGAATTTGAACTCAGACTAGAGGGTCAAATAAACATCAGAGGTCCTGACACCTCCGCCACCACAAACAATGAACAACCAGATCGATTTCTATTTGCTCTTTAAGTTAGGTTCTCTCTAGGGTCATCGGGCAGACTTGGTTGAGGGAGCTTTATAGGAGTTTCTTATTTTCAAAGCGCATACATCATACAATTTACAATACCTCTGCCAACATAGCTATGATGTAATCCTGACATAACCAAGCAAGTTTGAAGTACGTGTCATTCTGTTTAACCATCTCTAACCTGTACCGTGTAGATTGTTTGTTTTTCTAGTGGAGGGATTTATTAGAATTATTTCCTAGCATTTCATGTAGCACTTTAAGTTCCCTAAGGTGGCCTCGTGCTACGCGAAGGCAAAGAGTGTTTGGAAATGCATGGAGGTTTTGACGGTTGTCAGCGACACTAATGACCTCACCTTGGTATGGGTCCCCTGGGCATTCAGGGCATAGATGCTGGACAAAAAGGGATCCAACATGAACTCTATGTATCCAGGAACCTACTGCTGCCTAGCAGCCTCCCTCAAAAATACCCAACTTAAAATGGATCCTTAATGAGTTCAAAACCTGGTGGAACAATACCACAGGTAGAGGCATGCGATGAAATTCATAAGAATACCATCCGCACAGAAATAAATTACTGAAAGACAGCCACACCCAAATCATGATTCTGTTTGGACAACAGGGCACTGCCACTTAAGAAAGCACATGCACCGGATAGGTGTACAAACAGAAGACACACTGTGCAGATACTGCGGAAAGAGGAGACCGCAGAACACATTTTATATTTCTGTGAAGGTAGGTGCAGATTCTTGCAAATAGGAAAAGAAAAACCACAAAAAAGATTCTAGACCAAGGATCCGCTGGCAAAGGTTTGGAGGCTGGTTACTAGCCTGAAGCTGGCCAGTAGGTTGTAACAGAGGAGCACAATAGATCGATTTATATCTTTGCAGCCTCTATTATCTCTAAATTTAGTAAATTTTTTAAAACTTAGCTAATACCGTGAGATTATGGCGGGTGGCGTTGTTTTCTTTCAATGTTTCGTCCCGTGTTTTGGCAACACTGACTTTTTTAGCGCCAATCTCAAATATCCATCTTTGAATTCTTTCCCACTCCAACATGGCTCTTAACCCCACTACTTCATCTTGTAGTAATTGTTATATTTGCCAACGTAGAATTTTCATATTCAGTTTACAATTTAACACTAACTTGCCTTAAATTGGTTCAGATGGTTCAGCTAACTGTAGAATCCCGTGAGGTTAGGACGGCGTAGTGTTGTTCCTGCTCTGTTTTTACCCGTGGCAACACTGATTATTTTAGCGCCAATCTAAAATCTCCATCTTGGAATTTTATCTCTCCAACATAGCTCTTATCCCCACTTCTGCATCTTGTATCACTTCTTATATTTGCCAACGTAGAATTTTCATATTCAGTTTAGAATTTAAAACTAACTTGCGTTAAGTTGTTTCAGATGGTTCAGCTAAGCTGTAGAATTTTTACGGTTAACAAGAATCCCGTGAGGTTAGGACGGTGCAGTGTTGTTCCAGCTCTGTTTTTGCCCGTGGCAACACTGATTTATTTTGCCGCCAATCGGATCGCCATCTTCAAAATCGTCTATTTCCAATATAACGCCTCTTTACCCCGCCGCTGTATTTTGTGTCGATTTACCAAACATAAAATTTCATTTCCAGTTTATAATTTAACCCTTTCTTGCCCAAAGTCGCTTGAGATCAAAACTTCAAAGTTGGCTGAAAATTCGATGAGTTTGGGGGCGGGCGCAGTGTTTTTACTCTGCTTCTGCCCGTGTATTGGCAACACTGATAATTTATTTAGAGTCAAAATTGCGGAAGTTCGTCCTGTTCTGAGACATTAGGTCATTAAGGGGTAATTATTTTAACATAGCACAGTAATGGCACCCATTAATGGACAAATCGAGTAAAATTTGTATACATTTTTGAGTAAGCGTTTATGTGTCAACCTGTCATGTCTTATTCTTATGCGGGTCAGAACGATCCCACACTTACGAGAAAGACCGTTCGAAGACCAATTTATTTTAATCATATTTTTATGCATTTTTTCATGGGGCTAAATCGGGAGGTTGGGCGTATGTTTCACGGCCATGTATGGGCTGTTTCTTTTCCTGGTAAGTTGTTTTAAGACCAGTAAGTCCCACTTAGGATTGGGGTCTATTAAGGGTTTCTTCTGTTAAATAGCAGAATCTATAAATAGTCTTGATGCTCTTAGGTAAAGAAAAATATGGAAATTCTACTTAAATTCTAAAGGAAGGATTTTTTTGATACATATTTCCTGTAATGGAATTATAAAAGCATACCAATAAAGTAGGAAATGTGAGTGGTCAAAGGCGAGGCGTTTTGCGTCGTTGTCCATCCGCTGTAAAATAATATCGTAGGGTTTTTTTTTTTTTTTTTTTTTAGCAAGGTTGATAGAGGAGAGACGGAGAAAAACAAGGGGCGGAACTGGTTGTATAAACCTGTGAAGTCATTTGCTATTCAAAAGGCTGAATGGCAAATGAGACGTACGGAGGAGGAGAGGGCGCGCTACATAAAAATCTAAATAAATTGAAACATCTGCCCAGGCGGCATTGTGCGAATCAAAAGGGTTCCCAAGGCGTTTCACAACGGATCTCGGTACGTTGCGAAGTTTCACACGCAGCAGACCGGTCCCCGTTGTGCAAACAGGACGCAAAGGGGGCGGACTGTAAACGAGTTACTGCAAATCGTCACAGACTGGTTTCTACCACGGTTATTTAACAGGGTGGCGGTCGCCGGCCAGCGGCACTTCTAGTCTCAACACCCGGGATAGAAGCACTCTCCACGCCCTGACTTCTCCAGTGAGTACCTTACAATATTTGCATGTAGTGCCTTCGTGCAAAACCACGCTCTATTGGATTACGCGAGTGATGAGCATGATTCGTACCAAAAGCAGTGAAGTGTGCAGTGTACCCTCGAAGATAGCTCGGAACCGGCTGGCAGTTCAGTGACAACCCGTAGTTTAATTTTTCAGTCAATTCTGGGAAAACAATTCTGCAGTTTTGCCAATCTCTTATTATATACATGTTTCTATTGAATTGATCGTTCCATTGAACATTTCAAGCGAGTAATTCCACGTATCAATTGGCAACATAAAACTTTCATAGTCCGGCCCTAAACTGCTCCAGATCAATGCTAACTTTAGGACTTTTTACGGTTAATAGGAATACCGTTAGTTTAGAACGACGCAGTGTTGTTCCTAATATATTTCTTTCCATGGCAACACTGATATATTTTGGCGCCAATCTAGACTCCATCTTGAATAGCTCCAATACAACTCCAATGCACCCCCAACTACATAAACATAAAATTTATCATAATCAGATTATGTGAAAAATCTGATCTTAGAAGGTCAACTTTTCGAAGGCCACATAGAATAGTTTGAGTTATTCCACGTACTTGGCGACATAAAATTTTTCATAGTCTGGCCCTAAACTGCTCCTGATCAATGCTAACTTTAGGACTTTTTACGGTTAACAAGAATCCCGATAGTTTAGATCGGCGCAGTGTTGTTCCTAATATATTTCTTTCCATGGCAACACTGATATATTTTGGCGCCAATCAAAAGTCTTGATCTTGAATATCTCAATATGACTCCTCTTCGCCCCAGTACATGAACATAAAATTTATCATATACATTTTACGTGGAAAATCATATCTTCGAAGGCCGACTTTTCGATGGCCATAAATAATAGCTTGAGTAGATGAGTTATTCCACGTATCAATATTTACATTTGGCAACATAAAATTTTCATAGTCTTGCCCTAAATTGATCCAGAACCATGCTAACTTTAGGACTTTTTACGGTTAACAAGAATCCCGTGAAGGTAGAACGGCCCAGTGTTGTTCCTGCTCTGTTTTTGCCCGTGGCAACACTGATTTATTTTGGCGCCAATCTAGGCTCCATCTTGAATAGCTCCAATATGATTCTTCTTCACCTCCATCACGTACTCATAAAATTTATCATTTACAATTTATGTGGAAAACCAAATCTTCGAAGAACGACTTTTCAAGGGCTCGAACAAGAGAGTTATTCCACGTATCAATAGTTATATTTGGGAACATAAAATTTTCAAAGTCTTGCCCTAAATTGCTTCAGATCTATTAACTGTGTAGACGTGTGGTGGTTAGTGACCGTTAATCGATAATTATTTAGAAATCGATGCAGTCTGGTGTGGTGTAGGTTTCAGAAAAATATTTTCTTTAGCGTGCCAACGTTTCAGACTTTATTAAGATCATCTTCAGGGCTCAAAGTGTTTCTCTTCTGTGTAATTGCGCCATTCTTGCTTGTCGTGTTGATGACAAGACAAACACTTTGAAACCTGAAGATGATCTCAGTAAAGTTCGAAACGTTGGCACGATAAGTGTAATGTTTTCTCAGACACCTACATCAGTCCAGACCGCAATTTTTTGAGCGAAACAAAATCTTCCAAAAATAAAACAGCCACGGAAAACGAAAACACGTCATTCTTTTCTGTCGGTAGAACACAACCGAGAAAGAAAAAATCTTCTATGGGAAAAATCTATATCACTAGGTAAGTTTAATTGTTAAAACTGGGACAGAATGGGGGAGAAACTCGTTTCAAGACCGGAGGCGTGTACCAGTTCTCCCACAAATCCCACCCCCGATTAAAAACCAACGGAACAAATTCCGTTTAAAATGGGGACGACGTGGGAAATCCGATTTAAGTAAAACATACAACGTTTATCTTGGATATTTAAAATATGTTGCACGAGCCTACGCGCAAAATTTTATTATATACGATTTTTTTAATACTTACTTCGTCACTTCTCGTTAACATTTAACAGATTAGAAATTATAGTTAGACGTAGTATAAACTGGATTAAGACCATTGTGATGCCTCGGTTGGTCTGTGGGTGCTTCTCTCCGATTATCCTTGCTTGTAAAGTTGTCTATATACATCTATGTCAATACCTATATACATCTATCTAGCTATATACATCAATATACAATCATCTATATACATCTATCTAGCTATATACATCAATATACAATCTTCTATATACATTCATTTACATACAATCATATATATGCCTTCATTTATATACAATCATCTATATGCATCTATCTAACTATATACATCAATATACAATCATCTATATACATTCATTTACATACAATCATCTATATACCTTCATTTATATACAATCATCTATATGCATCTATCTAACTATATACATCAATATACAATAATCTATATACATTCATCTATATACAACCATCCATGTACAATCATCTATATACAATCATCTTATACAATCATCTATATACAATCATCTATATACATTCATTTACATACAATCAGCTATATACATTCATTTATATACAATCATCTATATGCATCTATCTAACTATATACAT
>CM077114.1:12447129-12457856 GCA_039619505.1 Cimex hemipterus | reverse complement strand
TTCATTTATATACAATCATCTATATGCATCTATCTAACTATATACATCAATATACAATCATCTATATACATTCATCTATATGCAACCATCCATGTACAATCATCTATATACAATCATCTTATACAATAATCTATATACAATCATCTATATACATTCATTTACATACAATCAGCTATATACATTCATTTATATACAATCATCTATATACAATCATCTATATACAATCATCTATATACAATCATCTATATGCATCTATCTAACTATATACATCAATATACAATCATCTATATACATTCATGTATATCCAACCATCTATGTACAATCATCTATATACAATCATCTATATACAATCATCTACATCTATCAATATCTATATACATCTATTCGACATTTTATTATTTTCAGTCGAGTCCTTTTCTATGTTTATAAACGGAGAAATGATTTCATCGTCATTTTTGATTGACTAGTAGAATTCGTATATTGTTCAGGTGTAAGTTTTGTTTAGAGGGTTAGTCCGTGTTATTTAGAAATAGAGAGATGCGATCTGGTGTGATAGGTTCGAGAAAAACATTTTCTTTACCGTGCCCACGTTTCGACCTTTATTGAGATCATCTTCAGGGCCTGGGATTTACAATTGTTTACATTTAACAAATACATGTAGAATGAGAATTTATACAATGCGAAATATATTTTTTATATATCCAATCAAAGTATTTCTTCACACTCAGTGTTTGTCTTCTGTGTAATGGTGCCATTCGTAGAGTAGAATATAGAATATTGAATAAAAATACTTTGATTGAATATATAAATAATATATTTTGCACTGTATAAATTCACTTTCTTACATCCGAAATGTATTTTTTAAATGTAAACAATGTGTGTAAATCCCGGGCCCTGAAGATGATCTCAATAAAGGTCGAAACGTTGACAATATAAAGAAAATGTTTTTCTTAAACCTGCATCATACCAGACGGAATCCCACGATTTTTGAATAATATATCGACTAACGGTTATTAAGGCTCACACGCCACCAAATTTGACGTTATCTATTTTGCTGTTTGAAAAATACTGTTTACATTTCATCGCTAGATTGAAGTAGATTTTGAAGAAAAAAATTGAACAAATACAAGAAGTAAGATACGAAAATTTAGGATGTGGAAAAGTGATTCGTAAATTTTAAACAATGTTTATAAATCCCAGTCCCTGAAGATGATCTCTATGAAGGTCGAAACGTTGACGCGATAAAGAAAACGTTTATCTGAAACCTACATCATGCCAGCCCGCATCTCACGATTTTTGAATAAATATCGATTAACGGTCACTAATCACCACGCGTTAGTCCTTGTTTTGTGTATGTGTGTGTGTGTGTGTGTGTGTGTGTGTGTACGTACTATAGAACAGTATATATGGAAGGATCGGGGATGTGGTCCAAATGAATGTTCTGTTGTGCAAACTACACCAACGTTTCGGTGTTTCATTTCACCTTCCTCAGGGCTAGATTCGCTGTCGGTGTTTACAATTGTTTTATCTTATCTACATGTATAGATATTTTTTTTCTGTTTTTCTTATACTAAAATATTTTTGATTTTGATGAATAGGAACATTTTTTATTTTATTAACATTTTTTTCTTTTAGTAGGATTTGCACTGTATTTTTCCTTTTTATTTGGATCGTTCTAGTAGGGTTCGTTTTTATTACTTGATTTTTTGTTTGTTTTAGTAGTGTTACTATTTTTTCTCTCGTAATGCGATTTTTGCGTAATTACTGTCATGTTTCCTTTATCAGCTTTTGAAATGACTAAATTTTTATTAATTAAGGTATTCGAACCCACTATCTTCGGTTAGATACGCCGCTGTTCTACTACTTCAAAAAGGTAGGGTTGAGATGAGAAGTTAGTGTCCGAGTGGATCGAGGTCACGATAGCTCAAGTGGTAGAACAGCGGCGGATCAAGCCGAAGGTCTTGGGTTCGAAACCCGCCAGTGACACTGACTTTTTTTATCTCAACTAAAACCCCACGATCTTCGGCTACATACGCCGCTGCTCTACAACTTGAAGGGTTTTAGTTGAGATAAAAAAGCCAATGGCACGAGCGGGATTCGAACCCACGACCTTCGGTTTGATAGTTGGTACGCCGCTGCTCTACCACTTGAGCTGTAGTGACCTCGATCCACTCGGACACTAACTTCCCATCTCAACCCCACCTTTTGAATCTTCCCTCTTTTTTGAATTCACGTTTATAAAAGCCGTCTCAGTGCGTCTTCTGTTTTCTTTTAAAAAATCACTTAGTATTTAATATTTCTTGCTGGGAAATTAGATTTACATGAAAGGTTCAATATTTAGTTTATATTCTTCCGTGTTCTGATTGTTTGTAGAAGAAAGTGTTTCTCTCGGTAAATAGTTAATATGATCTTCACAAACATTGTTGTCACTACTCTGCATGCCATTTCTATTCAACGAAGTTTTGCCCAGAATACACTCAGTTTTTAACCCACACTCACACTCATTACCAAATGGCCGTCTATTAGCCTGGCACCCCTAACAGAATTATCAATAATTTTGCTCTAACTAAGGTCAATAGGATTAAAGGCAGATTATCATGATCTACGTGTGTGATCAACAGTTTGTTCTTCGTTGTCACCTTTTAACTTATCTAAGTTAGCTGCAACCCTAAGGCAGTACAACAACCTTCTACTGCCGCACGTGTTACATGAAATGCATCTTCAACTCGAGCATCATTAAGTGAATTGTTGATTATGTGGGTCTTGTGTGCACAGTGAAGTAGACAGTGCAGACGACCCCGATCTACAGGTGGTTCAAGCTGGTTCCGGCGGTTTCAAAAGTTTTTGTTGTCCGGTTGAAAGAAATTGGGTCGAAGGGTAAGGGAATCGTCGTAGTTAGTGTCGGAAGGGGTCGTTTGTTTGCATTAGGGTCCTTGGTAGCGGGAGGTCAGTTGATCGGGGGTGCCGGGCACGACTGGACAGCCTCCCTCCACCGGTCGAACGGGGTGGGAGACACATTGATCCCTCCGGGTCCGATCCAGTCCGTCCCAGGCCCTTCTCTCCGCAACAGAGCTCTCTCCGCCCCAGGTAAGCCCTAAGCCGGCCGAAAGCCCTTTCTTAGACTCCCTCCTTCTCTCTTTCAAGAAGCACGCCCTAGTTTTTCCGCCTCCCCCACCCAGAAAAGCCGCGCATGCCCGTCTCCCACCCCCGCAACCACCCTCTTGGAAAAACCCCACCCTTCAGCATGGCCTTTAAAAGAATCTAGGATCAAAACACCCCCTTTCAACATCCCGGCCATTTTATCTATGATTTTCTTCACATTCTGCATGAGATTTCTACTCATTTTATTTTAATCCTCAACCTAATAAATTATTCATTATCAAAACAAAGATGGCGCCTTTTTATTAACCCCTTTAGATAAAAAAAAACCAACAAACAAATAAAAAAATTTAAAAATAATTCTTCTGTATAATCTATACTAATAGCCCAGGATGAACGATTTGACAATTTTACGATTCAAGATGATACACAAGTTCTTGCTCATTACATAAGCAAAGAATGCCGATGATAGGAAATGTACGAATCTTGGTAGAAGCTGAAAGTCCCAAGTTCGACGCAATAAGGGTCAACAGAAGAAAAATCAATAACCTCGCATCGCCGATGATGCAACGATGACGCCATTTCACTGCACTTCCCCCTCTTTGGAGCAAACGATGTACGTGTCATCAAAACACACTTTGTTCAATCAATTCCTCTCAAAATTAAAGGTTTCAGAATTATTACTTTTACATCACTGCAAGCTGATAAGTAAGAGGTCGTAAACAATCATCGAGTACGGATTTAAATGAATTTTATGAGGAAAAGGGGGTTGGCGTGAATAACAAAAGCTTAAAAGCCTCCGCCATTTTGTTTTCCGGAAGTGAATACCCTTCTCCAAATAAATCTTTCTTTAAACAACAAGATTTACATAAGAAATTTGAAATATTAAACTGGTTTGCGTACCAGTGCAGACAGGGCAGAATGGCAAGGAAGAGACTGGCCAGGGAAAATTCAGTACATCGACCGTGAATCATTTTGCGTCGTATCGACTTAGAAACATAAATCATAGGTTAAGAATCTCCGGTCAAGGAGTTACAGTCCACGACGAAAGGGTCAATAAAGGTCTATCGCAAAAACGGTAGTACTTTTAAAAACAGGACGTGGTAGGACTAGCTTTTGGGATTTAGAATCTGAAGGCTCAATGAGTCAGGGGTTTTCGTCAGCAGATGTCAGAAGTAGTGTATCAGGATTGATAGAAATGTATCTGCTGTGAAGTAAGCTCATTGGTAGTAAACTCCAGAGTACTCTTGGGAATGTTTTAAGACCCAATATTATTGAACATAACAAAATCACCCTTGATACCAGGACTTAAAAGCAACATGGAAAGCTAAGAGACAATAAACCAAATGTTCATATAAAGACCAACGCAGAAAGAATAAGAAGAATGACAATGTCTGGACACTGCAGGTTGCGGGTCATATAACCTCAAAATAGCAGAAGCCAATGCTGATCAGAATGGGTTAAGACTTGATTCTCGGGCCAAGAGGTTGCAATCCAGGTCGGATTCGGAAAAGGTCATTAATGTACCAACGCAGAAACAAAGGGCAGGACATTTAACTATAGGTTGTTTGAACTAAATACAGGGAGAAGGTTCCATTCGGTCTAATCCTCCAGTTCTTGAACCATTCATCCAACCTAGATATACATGGAAGTTTCTGATGTTTGAGTGGTTCTGGGTTTGATGAAAGGATGGCGGTTACATCTGCATATAGTAATGGACAAAATGGAGTCTTGGGGATCATCGGCACATTGGATGGGGAAAAGTAGAATAAGCTCAGGGGCCGTGAGTACCAGGACATACCATAGGGCAATCCAGGAGACCAATAAATTGGCGAAGGAAAGTTCCGACAGGACAACTGAAATCTCTGGTGGGACTTAAAATTATTTCAGAACAGAGGAATGCAACCGTTCATAAAAAGAACTTAACATATTTTAGAACTTGGATGGCACTAGGACTATTGACTGGACATTGTAGACTCCGGAGGTGCATAGACTAAGTGCTGCAGAATCCCGAGCAGATACTGCCAAGAGAAGAATCAGCGGAAAATTGTCCTCTGGTGGAGCGGAGGTCAACGCCGGATGAGATTTGTACTCCTGAAAGAGAAAAAACCAGAACTGAAGGATCCAGGAGAGAGAGCACTTACGCTCTTAAGCGGATAGATAATAATGGATATTGAACAATAGTACAACGTAATTGAGGAGAGTCGACCTCTTTTGTATTTCACCCAACTGTTCTCAAGGACTAGTCTTCGACCAGGAAGTCCTGGGGGTCATAGGAACCAATGGGCTTGGATGAACATAATGGTTTTACTTGGAAAACAAATCGGCAAAAGATATTTTGTGGAATGTGGTATTAGAGGCAAGTATGATTCGGTGGAATAATGGATGTTTGGTACGTTTAGTTATGTCTTGTCGATTTGAGTCTGCCTCCGCCAGATTAGACCCAAGTCAAGACGACACCCGAAGTAGCGTTCACATTCGGTTTTAGGGATTGTCTAGTAAAAGTGTATGAGGGGTTTCTTGTTTAAAGAAATGGTCTCTAACAACCAACGTTTACTCCATTTGGCATGTTGGACCTATGCCTGAATGTATCCGAAGCAATTTTTGGATTAGCTCATATCGTTGGCAGATGATGCAAGGAAGAGGGTGTAGTCTGGATATCTATGCTGTACAACTCAGGATGTTGAGAGTACACTCTCCTGTGATGATGATGATGATGATGATGTTGAAAAGTATGCTTCTAATTGTCCAAGCAATGAAGCTTTTGGAGTATTGTACTTAGCCTAGTTCATCCCACTTCAATGGAGTTGATCCTTCTTTTAAGATGTAAACCATTGAGTCGTTACTGAAATTCTGTTTTGCCTGGTCATCCTGATATTCTAGTAGCATAAGTTCTTCTCCTTATTGCATAACCTTCAAATGGAGTCCTTACAGGACAGTACAGTAGAAGGTATATAAGATGGGACCAAGCAGGTTCCCTTGAGAGACGCCGTTTTAGAGAAGTGTCCTCCCGAATGGCAGAGCGGTCAAAAGCACGGGACATGCCCAGCAAGATACCCTAGCAGCACTATAAAGCAAACGAAACTGTGTCAGCAACCGTATAACATTGCTGAAAACAAATTGGTATGAAAGAATGACATTATAGAAATATTCCTTTTATGTAGGGTTTTGGGTGAAATGAAAACGTTATTGTCACTAGTGGGATTCGTACCCAGAGCTTCGACTCAATACTGCTCTAGCTACTTGAGCTAACATGACTACGATCCACTCGGAACCAACTACCCATCTCAACCCACCTTTTGAATTTTCCATCCTTTTTGCCATTTTTCTAATGTCATGTAATCCGGATTCATGATATGAAAAAATTATAGCCACTAGCGTGATTCGAACCCAGACCTTCGGCTCAATACGCCGCTGTTGTACCGCTCGAGCTATCGTGACCAGGATCCACTCAGATACTTTCTTCAGATACCAACCCCACCTTTTTGAATTTTCCCTCCTTTTTGTCAATGATCCAATGTCATGTAATCAGGATTAGATTATCGGGGATAAATGAAATGAACACGGAGAATTTTAGTGGAGATATATTTTTTGCAGTTATTAAATCAATTATATTTGGTGGTCTTCTTGACGAAATAACTCCTTTCAAGGGATTGGCTGAAATGAAAAAAAATTACTGCCAAGAACGGGATTCGAACCCATGACCTTCGGCTTAATTCACCGCTACTCTATCGCTTGAACTATCTTGACCTCGATCCTCTCAGTCACTAACTTCCCATCTAAATCTTACTTTTTTACCGTTTTTCCAATGATGTGTAATCATGAAATGTTTTCAGTACAACCAACACCTTACATTAAAAAAATTATTTGGCCGATTAGACGACGAAATACAACGGATATAAAAGTTTTTCAAGATTAGGAATGTTAATAAAATATGGAGGTCCAAGTACACACCCTTGTGGCATTCTTTGATGTCCTCTCATACTAGGCTTCTATGGATTCACCTCAATCAAAAAATTATAAATAAAAAATAAAATCGTAGTGTATTTATTGAGTGAATTGAGGTGATGATGACTAGAGTAGTAGTGAGGGAGTTTTATTTCCTCGTCCTTAGCAGAACGTTTCTTAATTTAAGCAGACGGTTTCATAAGATTAAGAAGCAATTCCCCGAGAGGCCGAGGAGTGAAGTGAGTGTAATGGGTAGAAGGCGAAGGGAGAGGTAGATATATTCCTAAGTTGTGCCTGGGTAAGGAATACTTAGAGCACAAAGGACCCGTAATTTAGCCCACCGAGTTCATTATACATTCAGAACCGTTGAGGCGAGGGGAGGGGTTTCTTAGCGTCTAATCAAAATGCAGGTAAATTTCTTGCCCCGAGGGATGAAGGGGGTTGGTAAGGACGCTTACTTTGTTATTTCATACTCAAAAACCCCGCACCACCGGCACCCCTAAGAACCACCCTGTCTTCACTTGGCGGAGCCTTCTCCTTCCTGTTTAATCTCGCCAAGTTATTCAAAGGGCGTTTTAAACGTATGCAAAGCTCTCTCTCTCTCTCTCCCCTAAGTCCCTCTTTCTCGCTCTCTCCCCGCCCGCGAATGGAAGCAAACAAAATACTACTCCCGGCCCGCAGCCAAGTTTAAATTGTAAGAACAACATCAAGTTTAAATTGAAACATCTGGGCGAAGAAAACTCGGCTAGTTAAGGCCCTGTTTGCCCAAACTCACTCCGTATGCCGCTTATCCTTCCAAACGTACTTCGCCGCCAGAACAAAATGGCGTCCAAGTCAAACATAGAACTAGGGATTAGGATGGATGCAAAGCGGATATACAACCTATCTAATTCTCTCTGTACTCTGTAGACTCAACGCTAGAAACTTTAATTAACTTTGTCTTATCCGCGCCTATCCTGGAGCTTACATATTATTCCGGGAAAAACCGACTCGTGAGCTCTTTCTCAAACATCGTTCGACGCTCGGCAAACAGATTAATGCGATTTAGCCTGGAATTTATGGATTCGGAACGGCTGACCAAATCCGACACGGCTCATGTTTATTTATTAAAAAAAAAAAATCCCAACGGTTAATCCTCTCCGGACAAAAACTGGACTTACCCGATGAACTATCGGAGCATTTCGTCAAAAAACACAATTTTATCTGCATTTGCATAAATCAGCATTACACAGAAGAAAACCTTGGCACAACAACTTTTATTTCTTACAATTTGAAATATAACTCGCGATATGAATTAAACCATGTATATGAAAGGTTATTATAATGAAAAGCTGTGCTTTTAATAGGGCGCTTAATGTAGGGTTCAGTCATATACTGCGCGCTATTAAAATATGAGAAACCAGATATGAACGTTAAAATCTCAAGCTCTGAAAGCAGGTTTTTTCTTTTTTTTATAGGCCTAACCTCTCAACAAACATCTTTTTTTTAAATTTTATACTTACAGTGAATTATTCGTTACTGACCACTTTACTCTAAATATAATTTTTAAAAAAATACGCAGAATTAAAAATATAAAACAAACGTGCAGTCAGATTTTACAAATAAAACTTAATATACATACATAAATGACATAAATTACAGCATAAAACGTTCGTTTCAAAACCGTAAAAAACCTTCCGAACAATATAGAAAACTTTACTCGGCTTACTTTGTGTAAAGACAGTAACAATGTCAGTTAATTGCTTCCATCTTTGCAACCTAAAAAAACAATTACAAGAATTTAAGAGTTTTACTAAATAGGAGTCGTGAGATGCGGTCTGGTGTGATGTAGGTTTCAGAAAAACATTTACTTTATCGAGCCAACGTTTCGACCTTTATTGTGATCATCTTCAGGGCTCAAAGTGTTTGTCTTCTGTGTAATTGCGCCATTCTTGCGTGTCGTGTGGAGAGGGCCAGGGAAATATAAAATTTAGCACAGTTCCGGCCAATTTTGTAGAGTTAAAACGGTGGTTTCAATATGTAAATTTAAAAAACAATGAAGAAAAATTATGAAAAAGTTTTTTTCCATCATGGCTATCCACGGTCATATTTGACTTAAAAAATTATTCAGATTTCGTGAGATGAGGTCTGATGTGATGTAGTTTAGGAAAAAGATTTTCTTTATCGTGCCAACGTTTCGAGCTTTATTGAGATCATCTTCAGGCTCAAAGTGTTTGTCTTCGGTGTAATTGTGCCATTCTTTCGTGTCATGTCTTGAGATGCGGTCTGGTGTGATGTAGGTTTCAGAAAAACATTTTCTTTACCGTGTCAACGTTTCGAACTTTATTTAGATCATCTTCAGGGTTCAAAGTGTTTGTCTTCTGTTTAATTGAGCCATTTTGGCGTGTCGTGTCATCAACAGCACTCTCAACACGACTCTCGCAAGGATGGCACAATTACACAGAAGACAAACACTTTGAGCCCTGAAGATGATCACAATAAAGGTCGAAACGTTGGCACGATAAAGTAAATGTTTTTCTGAAACCTACATCACACCAGATCGCACCTTAAGCATTTCTGAATAATTATCATCAATTAGAGGTAAACACACTTAATTCTCAATCCAAAACAAGAATAATGGAGTTTTACATGTTGACTTTTTACAGAATTTAAAATGTTTGTTCAGTCTCATTTGAATTCTGAACCAATTAACTGTTAGCTCCATTCACTATTTATCGTGGTCCGCTTGGCCAATTAATATTTTTGAATTAATTCAGGTTTCTAGTTGAGACTAAGTAATGTTAGCTTGTTTGCAATGGAATTTTGCGGTGCACAAAACTAATATAAAAGTTGTATCTTACTTTAAAAAAATATGGTGATTACTGACCGTTAGTCGTTGATTATTTGGAAATTGTTAGATGCGGTCTGGCGTGATGTAGGTTTCAGAAAAACATTTTCTTTATCGTCCAACGCTTCGAGCTTTATTGAGATCATCTTCAGTGCTCAAAGTGTTTGTTTTGCCCAGGCACTCTCAACACGACACCCAAGAATGGCACACGCAAAAACCAACACTTTGATCCCTGAAGATGATCTCAATAAAGCTCGAAAAGTTGGCAAGATAGAGAAAATGTTATTCTGAAACCTGCTCGTCACCAGACCGCATCTCACGATTTCTGAATAATCACCGACTAACGGTCACTAATCACCACACGTTTTATATTAGGTTAAAAATGTTTTTTTTTTTTTAAACGAGAAAAAAGTTGATATTCGTTGCGTGCACCGCACAATATCACTGGAAACATTTTGCTTTTTTTTCAACTTTACCGAAAGAGTTTTTCCGTTTCGTAGTTTTAATACAAATTTGTAATATTCGTTTCTGATCCTATTTAATAATTAAACAATCGACTGATATAATATAACAAACATAATTTAATATACGTAAACAAAGACATAAAATCATATTTTAAAAACACTATGTAAATTACATAATTATTTACAGAAAAACATCTTATTCGTGTGCTTTAAATGGCTCATAAAAAAAATTTAAATTTTTCAAAAAATACTTTTTGTTTTATATTTTGTAAAAATATTTTTTTAAAAATCAGCTTATATATGACAACTTTGAAATAGATACACAATAATTGAAAAATTATTCCCAGAAAAACGACGAGTTTGAGCGCTTTAAAGGGCTCATAAAAAGA
>CM077114.1:12418113-12447119 GCA_039619505.1 Cimex hemipterus | reverse complement strand
AAGTTTAAAAAATAAAATTAAATTGGAATTTAAAAAAATTCTACTTGTATATAATGACCTTAAAGTAAGTGAAAAAACCAAGATACAATAATATATTTTAAAACGATTATGTAAATCACATAAAACTTTTTTTTTCGGATAAGGAGGCCAAGTGAGTAGAATAGGAAAATAAATTTAAATCCCTCAACGAACCGGGCGCATGAGGATCTCGTAAAATCTAAATATTTGTTTGTTGATTTTTTTTTTTATAGTATGTACAATGAAATCGGTAAAATTCGACAAATAGCCGCTAGACCAGGTGGTGGACGCCAGGACAACGGACGAGGACGCAGGACGACCGGGTGTCCCAGCAACCCTTTCCCTCGATCGGGATCAGAGGTCAAATTGGGGTAGGACGATCCTTTCAGCCCGCGGTATCCGCCGAACGAAGGAGACAAATCAAAAACCAAACGGCCAGCTGCAGGCACAAAACGAAAGCCGGCTGTACGAACACAGATGGGACGCGTGTTCAATTAATTCACAACGTTTCTTGAGAGAATTGAACGTCAGACAAGGGAACGATAAAAATATCAAATTCTCGTGATTATATATAAATTTGTCAATAATGTGTAGTTTTGGTGGCAGTTGGTTCGTATAAAGTTGATTTATGTTTTTTTTTTGCCTAGATTCTACATAAATCGAATTGAAATTTTTAATTTTAAAAAAGAACCCTCATTTTTCTTTGAAACTAAATTTTTCGGTGGGAAAAATGAGCAGTGAGTTATTAAAATCGGTTTGATAGATGAGGAGATATGATTTTTTGAATAGTCGGAAAGCTGGTCTAGTGATTCTACTGAAAATATTTTGAAGTGGAGTGGAAAATCAGCTTTAGTAGTGAAAAAAGTCTGAAACCTTACTAAGCATTCCTGCCAAATCTTGTAAGTTTTTTTCACCACGACCAACGTCTGATCTTACCCAAGACTCAAACTTCAATCTCTTGTTTAAAAAAAAAGAAAAAAAATACACGAAAACCGTCAACACGGTTCTAGAAATAACCCGACAAAAAATAATCTAAAGATCGGGGGAGTGTAGAGGCCACTGCACTAGAGAAAAAAATTGAGACTTTTTTTCTGGCTTTCTATAAGAAATTGAGTTTTGGGTCAGTTCAGGTATTGGCCGATAAGAAAAAAAAAAAAAAAAACTATACAAAATACTGAATTTATGAGATTTTCGGCGGCATTTAGTAAGTTTTCAGATTTTTCCGTAACACTTTGAGCACTGAAGATGATCTCAATAAAGATCGAAACGTTGGCTGGATAAATAAAATGTTTTCTGAAACCTACATTGCACCAGACCGCATCTCACGATCTCAAAATAATCGTCAACCGACGGTCACTAAACACCGCACAAATTTATTAAGGTTGAAGCCATAATTTCGGGTATTGCGTGTAAGTCGTTGTATGTGTGCGTCACTACAACGTTTCGATCTTTGGAGGACATCTTCAGAGCCTTAGATTTATAAACATTGTTTTCATTTTACAAATACATGTACGATATGAAAAAATGAATATATACAACGCTAGCAAATTGTAGATTAAAAAAATGAATTTATACAACGCAGGAAAATTGTAATTAACAAAAATGAATTTACACAATGCTAGAATATTGTTGGATTTAAAAAAATGAATTTATACAATGCCAGAAAAATGTCGATTAAAAAAATGAATGTATACAACGCAGGAAAATTGTTGGATTTAAAAAAATGAATTTATACTATTCAAGAAAATTTAAGATTAAAAAAATGAATTTATACAATGCTAGAATATTGTTGGATTTAAAAAAATGAATTTATACAATGCTAGAATATTGTTGGATTTAAAAAAATGAATTTATACCATTCTAGAAAATTTTTAATTGAAAGAAATAATGATTTTATACAATCCTTGAAAATTTTGGAATAAAAATGAATTTATACAGTGCTAGAAAGTTGTAGATTAAAAAATGAATGTATACAATACTAGAAAAAATTTAGATTGAAAAAAGGAAAAAATAAATAAATTTATACAATGCTAAAAAATTGTAGATTAACAAATGAATTCATACAATGCTACAGAATTTAAGATTAGAAAAATGAATTTATCCAATGTTAGAAAATTTAATTAAAATTGTAGGATGAAAAAATGAATGAAACTGAATGAAGTACAAATATTGTACTTTGATTGAATCTAAAAAATTTTAGCATTGAACAAATTCATTCTTTTTTTAATCTAAAATTTTCTAGAATTGTATAAATGCATTTTTTTAAATCTAAACTTTCCTAACGTTTACGTTCCGATCTTTATTGAAATCATCTTCAGTGCTCAAAGTGTTAGTGTTAGTGAAAAGTCTAAAAACTTACCTTGTTTAGTGGCCGTCGGTTGAAGATTATTTGGAGATCTTGAGATGCGATGTACTAATAGCATTGAATTGTGTATAGCTGTTCCTCTTTGATCGATACCTGATCTTACTCACGACTCAATTTCTTATAAAAAGACAGAAAAAAAAGTGTTGTTACAAAAAATTGTTTTTCTCTACGGCACTGGCCTCTTCACTCCCCCGACCTTTAGATTATTTATTGTCGGGTTATTTCTAGAATCGTGTTGACGGTTTTCGTTTAAAAATTGTTTTTTTTTTTTTTTTTTTTTTTTAAATAAGAATCGGTCTGGTGTGACGTCGGTTTTAGAAAAACATTTTCTCTATCAACGTTTCGATCTTTAGAGAACATCTTCAGAGCCTGGGATTTATAAACATTGTTTTCATTTCACAAAATATGTAGGATGTGAAAAAATTAATTATTATAATATATTATTAATAATAGTATAATTGATTTATACTATGCTACAAAATTTTAGATTAAAAAAATGAATAAATACAATCCTGGAAAATTTTAGATTAAAAAAATTAATTTAGACAACGCTAAAAAATTGAAGGAAACTGAATGGAATACATGGATTGAATCTAAAAATTTTAGCATTGTACAAATTTATTCTTTATTTTAAACTAAAATATTCTTGGGCTTATTATAACTTATTTTATTTGTTAATTTAAAATTTTCTAGCATTGTATAAATGCATTTTTTTAAATCTAAAATTGTCTAGCTTTGTATAAATCCATTTCTTTTAATATAAAATTTTATAGCGTTTAACGTTTCGAACTTTATTGAGATCATCTTCAGTGCTCAAAGCGTTAGTGTTAGTGAAAAGTCTAAAAACTTACTAAATGTCGCAGAAAATCCCATAAAATTGTAGTATTTTGTATAGTCTTTTTCTCTTCGACCAATACCCGATCTTATCCAAAACTCAATTTTTTATAAAAAATTAAAAAAAGCCAGAAAAAAAGTGTCCATTCTTTATGTTTAATGCACTGGCCTCTTAACTCCCCCGACCTTTTGATTATTTTTTGTAGTGTTATTTCTAGAACCGTGTTTACAGTTTTCGTTTCAAAGTTTTTTTGGTTTTTTTTTAATGTAAGAGATTGAAGTTTGTGTCTCGGGTGGGATCAGGTATTGGTCGAGGAGAAAAAAAGATAGAAAATACTAAATTTATGACATTTGCCTGGAAATTTAGTCAAGTTTCAGATTTTTCGCTCTACGTCTTGTTGAGAGTTCCCTCCATAAATTTATTAGTTTAGCATTGAAAAGTGGACGAGGTTTTGTCCATTCTACTTTGTGACTGTAACGTCAGTTGTTTGAAAAAAATATGTGTGATGAGGAAGACGGATATAGCCGAAATTTATTACTATTACAGTTCTTTTTGAATTATGGCAAGAAAAACTTGTTTTCCTAATAAATATGCATTTTGAACAAACGCGCTGATAAAATTGATAAAGAAATTTGTTTAAAACA
Organism: Cimex hemipterus; assembly: GCA_039619505.1. NCBI lineage: Eukaryota > Metazoa > Arthropoda > Insecta > Hemiptera > Cimicidae > Cimex > Cimex hemipterus. The sequence continues at coordinate 12,443,257 of CM077114.1, read as the reverse complement.
GACTGTAATTATTAAACCGCCTCGGATCTGTTTGAATATAAAATACGAAGAAGGAGGGTTGGCATGAATAAACGGCATTATTCCCGTCGGGGGCAAAATAGCGTTAGGACGTCGGCTAAAACAAAGGGGTAACTAAGTGTGTTTCGCCGGGTGACAAGTGTTTAGCATAAGAAAGAGGAGAGCTCCTTCAAGTGGTTTGAAACAGGAACAGGAAACCAGAAATAAATTATGCATATGACGTTCTGCTGGTAACAATAGTGGCTAATGGCGCCTCGGGAAGTGACGTGCCCTTATCAACGAGGAGAAGAAACGGCGGAACCTTAGGTAGCCGGCATCCGCTCCGCCCTCCATTTCTTCCTGACGTGGACGTCTTGGCTTCCTTTCCGCCGTTTCCTGTCCCAGCGGCACGCCTTATCTCATATCTCCACCGAGTTATATTTCCTCTTTTAGTTGTTAGTCCCCGGCTCCGATAATGTCCTGATGTATCTTGGTTGCAGCCACGCCTCTTCTTTGTTAACCCTCGGCCCTGCCCCCTTTTTCCTCCCGGTTACCCAGGACAAGTTGTGAAAATAATCACCCCTCCTCGGCATTCGATTTCCAGATACACATTCTTCTTCTTACGCGCCCTCTGCCCTCAACCCTCCGTCAGACCTTCAACCATAACTGAACTATACCGACATCCCAAATGTTACTGATTAAAAAATTTTAACCCCAAAAATAATGATATTTCATTTTTTAAAATATATTTCTTTAATTTGTTCCTAACTCAAATATCGTACAAAACCATCCTTCTTTGGATTGTACGACGTTTTTTTTTCTGCTTCCCGACATACTCAGTACTGGATTTTTAAAAGACCAGTATACAAGACGACATGATTTTTTTTTTTATTTTTTTTTTTTTTTTCAACAGCAGAGGCTATATAAACCCTCAGGGTGCTGGTGTTTTTGAAAAAAAGCCCATGTGTAAGTATGTCGGGTTGGAATGCAGGGCCGCTGGATTCGAACCCGGGACCTTTACCTTACAGTGATGAGCGCCGTGTCAAAGACTGAACCTTGCGGACATCGCCCCCCCCCCCCGGAAAAAACGACATGAGAAACCACAAATACCAACTACCAAAAATAGCGCAATATACAACCGCGAACATTAACAGAAAATTTCACAAATTAATTTTTTTTTTTCTAGTATGTACGTCCATCAGATTCTGTTTTATTTTTCTCTCTTTTTCTCAGTTATACAATTTATAGAATTTTAAAAGTCTATTTTAAACAACTGAGTTGAGTTGAGGACAAATTTTCGTTTTTATGTAAGGTCTTGGTCGAGATGAAAAAGCTAGTGTCAAGAACGGGATTCGAACCCACGACCTTTGACTCGATCTTTCGAATTCCCCCCCCCTTTTGCATTATTTTCAAAGTTCAAATTGACAACTTTGATGTACTGACGCTACATTTCCTCATCCTTTCTGGTCCAGGCATGAGTGGAAAATCTGAGATTTTATCAATTATAATTTTTCGAATATTAAAAACCTTTTTGAACAATCGTCCTGATTTTGAAAATTTCATGAAAGTGAAACACGGTGTTGAGTCAAGAGATTGACGACAAATTTTTGTTTTTATGCAAGTTCTTGGTCGAGATGAAAAAGCTAGTGTCACGGAGGGGATTCGAACCCACGAACCTTAGACTCGACCTTTCGAATTTTCCCTGTTTTTGCATTTTTTCAAAGTTCAAATTGACAACTTTCATTTACTGATCCTCACCGGTCCAGGCTTGAGTGGAAAGCTCCTAGATCAGTTATATCCGTCAATTTCTGATGAAGACGCTCCAAAATAATTTTGCAGGGTTGACACCGGAAAACTGGTACTTAAAGGACATTCCATCACTAAGTTTTGTAGTTGCTGAAAATCACACATAATAATGCACCTAATGAACTTACAACTTTTAATTGATTACTTGGAGCGAAAGAAAATCCCTCCGCGATATTGGGCGAGTGGTCGAATTATCCACAAATTGGCCGAGAGTGCCACAGCTAAATATATCTAGAACCGAGTGCTTAACACTCTACTACACAGCCTGATATTCTGAATTAGGAAATCGTTTAGGAAAAAATTGGTGGGCGGTATGTTCACGCAGTGGAGTTTTTCTCCACCGTTCCGACGTTGCTACGGAAATTTTATTTAAGCTGTTATTATTACTATGGGAACTGTTTTGTGATTTAAAAATCAGTCCCATGTCAATCTCTAAAAATACTACGGAACTTTACAAATTCCTCCAGTTATTATTTTTATTGTTACCTGTTAGTTTATAACATCTAAGTTAAAAAACTAGGTTTTTTTTTAGGTTTTTTGTTTTCAATTACGATTTTAACGTGTGTAGAGATTAGTGACCGTTAACGGATAATTATTATTCAGATATCGTGAGATGCGGTCTGGTGTGATGTAGGTATCAGAAAAACATTTTCTTTATCGTGCCAACGTTTCGAACTTTATTGAGATCATCTTCAGGGCTCAATAAAAGATCGAAACGTTGGCATGATAAAGAAAATGTTTTTCTGATACCTACATCACACCAGACCGCATCTCACGATATCTGAATAGTTAGGATTTTAACGTTATTTAGTCTTTGGATACCGGGAAAAACATTTTTTTTCCGGCTTGACCGCCGATATGACGTGCGCCATTTTGGAAAGACAGATTATACTAAACCAGCATAACTCTTCAAATTCTCACAATTCTACGCGTGTAAAAAAATAAGAATATTTATTTAAAAAAATAATATATATATATCAATATTTATAAATATTTTGAAACTTTTGAAGCCTATTTGAATTTTCCCTCCTTTTTGCCATTTTTCAAAAATTCAAACGGTGGGGCTGAGATGGGAAGTTAGCGTCCCGAGTGGATCGAAGTCACGACAGATCATGCGGTAGAGCAGAGGCGGATCAACAAGCCGAAGGTCGTGGGTTCGAATCCCGCTCGTGGCACTGCCTTTTTTTTATCTCAACTAAAAACCTTAATTAATTGAATGATATTAATTGGTCAAGCAGACCGGGAAAACAGTGAATTAGGAAAATACGTTCATGTTTATGATATGTACGCTTTCATAATTAGCCGATCCCAAAGGTGGTGTGAATCTGAGAAAAGACGACCACAACCGTCATCTTCCTGGAAGAATTCCAACTCTCTCCGGTTTATCGGTTATTTCTCGGCGGAAAGGAAAAGCGGCCCTCTTTCATAATTCATTGCGCCAGCGAGTTTAAAATTAATTAATATTACCTCGGCCCGAGTCGAAGGGGGGTAAGTTCAAAACTTCTCCAGAAGGGATCATATTTTATACATTAAATTAAAGTCTCCCTTCTCTCAGCCCCTTCGCCGGGGATTTAATAAGGAGCCTCTACCCAGGTATTATTAACGCCATGTCTTGGCCCCTCCCACGAATATTTCTGCTCTATTTAATAGCTTCCCGCCTCATGGGCACTGGCATCTAATAAGAATCCCCCGCCGCCGCTCGGGGCCTTATGATTTACGTGACCGGTGTGACCTATCCGTTACTGGAAATCGTTCAATTACCCACGTCCACGTCGGTCGGGGGGCAGGCTGCTGGTTGGCCGTTCCGATCCGACATTTTGAATTCAATTCAGGCGCACACAACCCGACAGAATGCAATAAAGAAATAATTAAAAATGGTTACGACAAGATTCCATTTTGTAATTTTGCCTGTCCGTTTGTGTTTTTATGTAAATAATCTTTTTTACGTTGCTCGGCTGTATTTCTCTCGAAGCAATGATGCTATAAAAAATAAAAGTAAAATACTTGTTTTAAACTTGGAGAAAAAATAGTGTACCACAGGCCCAGGATTTAAATTGGCCAAAAAGGAAAAAAGTTATGACAAAAAGTTTGGACAAAAAACATAGCATAAATATTTATTGGTAAAAACAATGAGACAAATTAAGGGGAGAATGCAAAATAAAACTTTCACCGAGAAAATGAAGAAAAATAAAATATAAATAAAAAAATATTTATTGATAAAAGAAATGAGACAATTAACAGAATTCTTTTTAAACCGAGAATATGAAAAAATCAATTGGGCAGAATTTTTCGCCTGTCAGTTTGTGTGTTTATATATATAATCTTTTTTACATGGCCCGGCAGAATTTCTCTTCAAACTGTGATGCTATAAAAAATAAAATTAAAATACTTGTTTTAAACTTGGAGAAAAAATAGTGTACCACAGGCCCAGGATTTAAATTGGTCAAAAAAGGAAAAAAGTTATGGCAAAAAGTTTGGACAAAAAACATAGCATAAATATTTATTGGTAAAAACAATGAGACAAATTTATGAGAGAATACAAACGAAAAAATTCACCAACAAAATAAAGAAAAAAAGATGAATTGGGCAGAATTTTTTTGCCTGTCAGTAGGTATATATTTTTGTAAGAATTTAGATTGTTCGGCTGAATTTCTCTTGAACCAATGACGCTATAAAAAATGAAAGTAAAATACTTGTTTTAAACTTGGAGAAAAAATAGTGTACCACAGGCCCAGGATTTAAATTGGTCAAAAAAGGAAAAAAGTTATGGCAAAAAGTTTGGACAAAAAACATAATTAAGGGGAGAATGCAAATTTAAAATTTCACCGAGAAAATGAAAAAAAAATGAATGAATGAAATCTTGATGAAAGAAAACCCTACCCTTAATTTGTATCATTGTTTTTCGCAATAAATATTTGTTCATGTTTTTTTTCTAAACTTTGTGCAATTTCTTTGTTCTTTTTTGACTTTTGGCTCTTGATACGTGAGACCAGCTGATCCCGCGCACCGAATTTGCACCTTTAACCGTAAACCCTTCAAAATTTAAAACCGCCGTAAAAATTTAAAACGACGGTTTTGTGATAGGAGCTTTGACGATTTGTCTGAGGACAGGTCATCGTAAGGATTGGATGTTTTGGCTAGGAACATAAAACTATCAATACTATCTACAGTAAAATAACCCTGATTACTTCAAAAATCATAGCCAAAATACAAGATACAGCGCATAAGTACGATTCTCATAACGTGAGGCAATCCTTCACGCTCTCTATGTAGAGCCAAAGAATTTCACCCTTCAACTAAATGAACTAAGTTTACAAGCAGTCCTTCTCTGCTATAGAAACACTTTAAGAAAAGTTTAATTTGTATATTTAAAGAGTCAAGGAGTTGCACTATGGTGAGGATGACCCTTTTTTTTTAGGTCTGGATCTACTAGGACCACCTATCGACATCTTCATACCAGCCGATCCGGCCCACCGATGTTGCAACTTCAACCGTAAACCCTTAAAAATTTAAAACCACCGTAAAAATTTAAAGCGTTGGTTTCTAACAGTCAGTTTGTGATGATTTGACTGAGGACTTGATCATAGTGAGTGAATATGTTGAACGGTTTGGCTAGGGACATTCTTTCCGGACTCATAGTCTGGCTGACATGACTTTAACGTCCGTATCTAAGCATTCAAGCTCTTACCGGACAGTCCGATTCTCAAAATGGTAGCTAAAGCATCGCCACCTTAGCGACGATGTAGAGGTTTCACACCCCGAAGGGCTGCTACCGCCACGCTCACATCTCGTCAGAATGGTTAATGCCGTACACAAGGACAGCTGACCGAAATACATCGGCCCGCTTGCCCGCGTACTCCCTAGATAGATATACCGAATCTATCTCTCTGAGTATGAACGCCCCGGCAACGGTTTCGGATTTAAGTGAGATTGCTACCCACCCCCTAGGTGAGCACTGTCTACGGTCAAAGGACTCGCACCGCGCTAAGCCTACACCTGCTACACGCATTCGAGGGACGCCATAGGCCAAGCCTAGGTGGTCCGATCCTTTGCTTCCCCGAGGGTACCACGCCGGTCATACGCATAGCCGTGCAAAGCACACACGATCCCGAGCACCGCCGATTCACTACCCGCACCTATCGCTCGTCCGCGCAATCGAGGGGATAAGGCATAATTATTACGTCTTCAACGCTTACATGCTGTCATCCGACCAGCGCCCCCGCGAACGGGACACGGTCATGCGCAACTCACGAAGGTCACCGATAGAAGACAGCCTCTGCCTAAGCTCCCGCCAGGGGCATCACCACGGCCAACCACGAATCCAACCTCACTTGTGACACGGCCGAATTTTGGAAACGTTTAGTCACCCCGTGGTACAGATGGCCATACACACTCGCCTGTCTACACAGACAGGATCTTGTGCACTGGCCCCTCCGTGCCTCTGATAAGGCACCCGCCGCCCGTGCCGACCTCGGGCCGACAGTACAGCTTGTGCTTTAGAGAGGTCGCCACGTTCCCAGGGAGCACCTTTATTTTGGGCCCGTGGCTAGGGACAGATGTTCCCATCTTTACCCATGAGCGTTGAGACCCATGAGGATCTTTTTCGTCCGGACTTATCCCCAAAGGGACTTCTCAGACGCCTGGTGCCCCCGAAGGACCACCAGGAAGATTTTACATGCATGGACTTGTCACATCCCTTGGCTAGCGAGGTAGTGCAATACTAGCCAAGTTCAGAAGTGCCCTTAAAAGGGCACATCCATACATGTGCCTTAAAAAAAGCAGTTTTGTGGTTTCCAGCATGGCCTTTCGGCCATGCCTTTCACCACCCCCGGAGAGATAGAGAAGGCACTCTATCCCCGGCTCCGGTTGGCCAGTACCCTCCAGCTAAGGTAAAAGTTATTTGCAAACCACGAGTCCAACCTCATTTGGCAGAGCCGCTTGGGTGCTCTACCCCCGTGGTAGAGTATTATTTTTAAGGTGGGACTGATGGCCCACCCGGGAACCTTGACAGGATCCCTACTGATGCACCCGTTGCCTGAGGGGTGCGGGTTCAGTAACCCAGGAGCCCCCTACCAAAGCAGGGGGGAGGGGAGGGATAAGGAAAGGTAAGGAAGGATTAGGAAGGTAAGGAATAACGCCTCCATCTTTGGTTACCCCTAGGCACCGGAGTAGATGGTAGGACTTGCCTAGGCCCATAGGGAAGATAACCCTATGGGAGTCCCGTGGCTAGGGACATAAAACTATCAATAATATCTACGATAAAACAACCCTGGTTATTTCAAAAATCGGAACAGGGGACCTAGATACAAGATACCTACACGCCCTCTATGTGGAGCCAAAAAATTCTTCAACTAGGTACTTTAAAGTTAAATTAAAAATAAAGAATAGAACCAGTCAAAGATGGGCTGATGTATAAAAGTAAGATTTTAAATTTTTAACATTCAACAAAATATTTTTTTTTTTTAAGTAAAATAAATGGTCAGTTCTATAGTTGTATTGATCTTGACCAATTGAAAATGTCCATGTTTGTTATCAATAATTATTTATTAAAGAACTAATTAAGAAAATTGTTCGCTGTATGCTCGGGAAAACCGATGTATATAATGGTTATTGTGAAACTCAGTAAATTATCATTGGGTATCATATGTTATCCGATCGCTCAAGGGAATAGGAAATTGCTGTACAAAATCGAGTTCCCCAAGTGTATAAAACCAAATTGGACGAATAGACGGCGGAGGTTGCGGGATGAATTGGCGAGGGGGATCCACAGATAATTAGTACGACCGGCGCATTCCACGTTGTCGAACGAATTTCCAGGAGAGGGACACCGCACCGGAGTAATCCCGATTTCCAGGCGAACAGGTGCCCGGCTCCGTTTTGCGCCGATCAAAATGAAACCGGATGACGAAAGAGGACGGATTGCCTGGATTAGATGACCCCCCGCCCGCCCCGATGAAAACCACGGCCTGTTTGATTGATCGGATTCGTCGTTCGTCGGGACAATCGTTTTAAACGATGCGGCACGTTGTCAAACTCCACGGCAAAAAGTGAATCCGCAATTAGAGCTCGATTTACCTTTCGAATGTTATTTTATGTAGACCCACTTAACCAAATTCCCCTGCCCAACAACCGCCGGATTACGATTTCCCCAAATTGCAGACCAAACGAGAAAGATAAATATTTTTACCCGACTATTCATTATATTAAATTTTACCCAGTTGCGAATTTCAATTTTGGATCATTTTTTTAACAAATAAAGCACCATGTTTTTCATGGTACAGTTTCGTTTCGAAAACTGACTTCTTCAACTTAAAAAAAGAAATAAGTTCGGTTCGTTTCGATCATGTTGACCTTCCCTAATAGTCATAAATATAATTAGTGTCATAAATGGTGGTGGTGAAACATAGAATTCATAAATATAAAAAGTCTCTAATTTTTCGTGGTCCGTTTCACCAATTAATATTTGTCAATTAATTAAAGTTTTTAGTTGAGATAAAAAAGTCAGTGTCAGGAGCGGGATTCGAACCCACGACCTTCCGCTTGTTGCACCGCTGCTCTACCAGTTGTGCTCGGTCCACTCGGACACCAACTTCCCACCTCAACCCTCTTTTCGAATTTATTCCTTCTTTTTCTACAATTTTTTGTTTTGTCAATTAATTAAAGTTTTTAGTTGAGTTAAAAAAGTCAGTGTCACGAGCGAGATTCGAACTCACGACCTTCGGCTTGCTTTAGTAAAGTATACTTCCCTTTTCATTAATTAATTTTTTTGTGGTCCGCTTGACCACCAATCAAGATTTTTCAATTACTTAAGGTTTTTTGTTGAGATTAAAAAAAAAAAGAATAACAATACAGAAGATAAAGAACACGGATCACTTCCTGGGTCTCTATCAACTCCCTAATTTTTACACAGTTAAAAAACTATATTTTGTCTATTTTTTTTCTTTGGTTTGTGTTGTTCTTGTCTCCTTTTTAAATGCTTCGTTTGATTTTTGAGTTGAATTGTTTTCTGTGTTTGTTTTAGGTTTTTTTAGGTTTGGAGTTTACACTCTCTGTATTGTTTATTATCTTTGTTTTATTTTTGTTTAATGTAGATAATTTGTCTAAATTTTTAATGCTTGTTATTTTAATTGTCTCTTTTATACAGGTTTTGTTTGATTTCTTTGTGTTATTTTATTATTAAGAAAAGTTGGGCTTAGTTCAGTTAATTAAAGTTTTAAGTTGAGTTAAAAAAGTCAATGTCACGAGCGGGATTCGAACCCAGGACCTTCGGCACGATACGCCGCTACTCTACCACTTGAGCTATCGGACACTAACTTCCCATCCTTTTCAATTGTCCCTCCTTTTCGCCATTTTTTGAAATTTCGTTGTTCAATACTTCATTTTAATTCATTAAATACACTATTTTTCGTAGTCCTCTTGACCAATTACAATCATTCAATTAATTAAGGATTTAAGTTGAGATAAAAAAAGTCAGTGTCACGAGCGGGTTCGAAGCCCGCTCCTGACACTGACTTTTTTAACCCAACTTAAAACCTTAATTAATTGAATATGTAGTGTTACTTACAGGGTGTTACAAACAGATTAAAAAAAGAAACATTAAAATACAGTAAAACACCAACCAAAATATAAAAAATAACATTGAAATTTTCTTTTCCTTTTTTTAATTGAATTTAATAAATTTTTCCAACGTTGCTAAATTAGATTGAGTGTTTAATTTTTTTTTATACAAAAAATTATATTGAAAGTTCTAGAAGGGTGCCATCTTAAAGTAAATATAATGCTCTTTTTTATGTGTTTTTTTTCATTTCTCGAAAATTGAATGGTTTAAGAGCTACGGGTAGATTTATGATGGAAACCGTACATAGTTGGGAAAAAAAAATTACTTTACCGGGTGTTATCACCGCATTAAAAAAAGAGAATTAAAACAGAAAGTTTGTTTTTAAATAAATTTCTCCAACCAAGTTACAAATTTAGTTTTGTACAAATTTTACATTTAGCAGTTTTTGAATGATTGACTGTTTGATTTTTTTTTATACGAAAAAATTCCAATGAAAGTTCAAGAAGGGTGCCATCTTAAAGTAAATTTAATGCTCCTTCCAGTGTTTTTTTTTTCATTTCTCGAAAATTGAATAGTTCAGGAGCTACGAGTAGATTTATGATAGAGACCGTACGTAGTAAAAAAAAATTGTTGGGTATCTGTGAAGGGTTGAAAATTTGGTCAGGGTTCAGGAGTGGAAAACGATAAATAAAATCTTACATACAGGGTGTTATTACCAGATAAAATATTGTAATAAACATTAAAACCGTAAACAACAGAAACAGAAAAAATTACATTGACTTTTTTTTTACGAAGTTGCAAATTTAGTTTTATAACGATCTTTGGTGAATCCCTTTCACTCGATCCATATAAATTTCCTGAATTGTGTAAAAATGAAAAATAAGAAAAAATACACGCAATACCAAAAAATAAATAAATAAAAAGGAATTTTTGTGCCACAAAAAAACTAAGGTCTTGAAAAATAATATATTCAGATACTTTCTTGATAAATAAAAGTATGTGACAAGTAAAAACTACGATATCAACTCCTTGCCCTTAAAATTGAAAATACAGCAGGTTGTTCGATTTGAAAAAAAATGAGAGACAGTCCTTCCTCGTCCTTTGATATCTCAACTCACACTCCCGATCCTGCTGTAGGGGATTAGCTTATTCTTTGAGATAAGCTTCCATTTTTGAAAATATTGTTATAGTTTTTACATTTAGCAGTTTTTGAAAGATACACGTCTGGGTGATTTCTCTTAGTATATATAAAATTACATTTTTATTTTGTCATTTATCTCCATTGATTGTCGTGACTTTTTTTTTCGCAACAGCAGAGGTCATATAAACCCTCATAGTGCAGGTGTTTTTGAAAAAAAAATTTTCATTTGTATGTCGGGTTCGAATGCAGGGACGCTGGATTCGAACCCGGGAACTTGACCTTACAGTGATGAGCGCCGCGTCAAAGACGAAACCTCGCGGCCACCGACGCCCATGACAAATTGTCGCGATTAAAATTTGTGATGTATAAATGATTACCAAATTTTACAGAAGAACTTTTTGTAATTATTGAGGTATTAATTTTTTTTGTAATGTTTCAGACCCTCCTAAGTTGATGGGCTCCTAATGAAATAGATCAAAAAAATGGACTGAGACCCCTTAGGCCCTTGGGGTCTGCCGGCGGCAGGCTACGACACCGAAGTCAAAATTTTCAAAAATTCACCGAAAATACCTTTCCCTAAGAGACGAGAGGACGGCTGGCGAAAGGATGCCGAAGATCCCGCCGGCTTCCGCACTTTCATCTTTATCGACATCGACTTTCACCCCGAAGAAACGAAAGAAGAGGCTGCTGATCTTTTGAAGAAAAAAAAGTATCTGTTATTGTTGGTTTTTAGTGTTTTTTTTTTAAATATATTTATATAAATTTTTAGAAATTTATCGAAACGGTATCGTTCTTAAAAACTCGATGTAATGGACAAGACCGTTCGTTTTGTTGGTTTTAGGCCCGAGAAAATTGAATATTCTGTATTGTAAGATATATCCTAGATTAATGTTGTTAGGCAGCGAGGAAAATGTCATTATTTATCAAGATATTGTCTTCATCAGTAGAGCCATTTATAAGATTTGGTGTCGGGCGGCCCCATTCCTCCTTCCACAGATGAACATCATTAATAACACCTTCTGAAGGAGGACTCTCACCCTCCCCGTTTTTGCCCCTAGGCCCAGGAGAAATGATAAGGCGCAACGGGGGTGGAGTTGTACAAGAAATTACCTCCCAGACGTCATTTATTAAAAGCCAGCCGGTGTAATTCCCTTGCCTCAGCTCCTTGAGCAGGGAGAAGTCGAGCCCCGCCCTTTCCTTTCACACACAATCCTCAATCTTTTGACTAATGGCACCCCCCTCCCTCCCCCAACCCCCCCCAAGGGAGAGAAACTCCGGCTTAATTTATGGCAGAAATAATTTCACCCGGAGAGAAAGTGGGGTGAGCAGTGCGCTACCGAACTCGTGAAATAATTATCGACGTTCAACTTCTTTAATGACGTAACTCGCGCAGAGATGACAAAGCACCTGGTGGCGAACACCCACCCCTCACGCCGCCATTCAAAACCCCAAAACAATAAATTTTCAAATTTCACCCCGAACGCATATTGGAAAATCGCCAAAAGACAAAATTCAAAAACACACTCAAAACACCGAGGACTGAGTTAAACAAAAAAATAGAAAATTCAAAATTTACCACAAAGTTAGAAAAAAAAAACAGACAAAAACAATAAAAACACACCAATATTTCATCAAAAACGACAACACAAAAGTTTTTTTTTAACGGAATTCAGTGATATTTGATAAAATTTTCTACGACCTTTTATAAAAGGGTTTCGTAAAACCTAACCCGTTTGAATAATTTCTAACTCAATCAAAATTCTTATATTGAAGAGGAAAATTAAAATTTTACCTTCGTATTTGTACCAAATTTAAAAAGAAAACGGCTGACCGGTTACACGTATCGAATATGAATAATTCAATCTTCCCAAAATGGCGGATCGCAAATTTCTCGGAACCAGTTTTACCACTTTGCCCCGTGCAAAATGATTAAAGCGTAAATTAATTCAGCAAAGTACAACGTTGTATTTCGGTTCAAACAATGTCGTGTAGAAAGTTTTTTTCGGAAATGGCCGAATTCGGTGAGAAATCTGTGAAATTACAAAAAAAAAAAAAACACGTCTAAAAGAAGTTTCCGGATTTAATTATGGGAAATTTAAAATAACTTTAAAACGTAAAAATTAATAAAGATTGTAAAAAAATTATACTAGCTGGAAAATGCATCCTGGAGGTCAAAACGTGCCTTGAAAATTCCAATCATTTTGAAAATCCACGTTCTGCACAAATCGATACAATTTGACACTGACAAAAACCATAAATAAAATTATTTCGTATAAAAAAAATCGACGGACATTCTCGGAATCTTTTGAAAACTTACGCCGATTGCGACCAATATGAAATAATAAAATTTCCGAAGCAATTCGATCAAAATGTCAAATTTACATACTGAAAATTACCAGATTTACTGAAAATTTAAAAATCGCCATGTTAAACAATCAGAAAAAACGAAAAAAAGGGAATAGAAACTCACTGGCTTGCAAATAAATTCTGTTTTAGGATGAAAAATTATAATTTGATGAGAAATTATAATGATTAAAATTCGTACTGAACATTTTCATATTTTTCGGAACTGTGATATTAATAAAAATTTCAAATTTCAACTTTTGCAGTTTTAGGCAACGAATCTGTTCAATTAGAAAAAAAAAACAATGTGGCTGGAAATTAGTAATTTTTTTTTAAATTGTACACTTCTAAAAAACTTGGCGAAATTAGATTACCAGAAAATTGTATTCAGAAGGGAAAAAGTATCCTGGACAAATTGAAAACCCATTTCAATCCAATTTCTGTCTAAATTGGTAAATTGGAAAAAAAAATTCTGTCGTATATATTTCAGAAATCTGGTTTTACGAAAATTGAATTTATGGGGTCCCCTTACATTTATGAAAAACTGACGCTGGTTGAGACGAAATAAAATGTTATAAAATGATAAATCTTCTTGAAATTATATCGCTTTAAAAATACATTCGGTACGTTAAAAAGGGCCTGCACAATTCAAATTCAAAACCTGTGACAATTCATTTTCTGTCAAAATTGATACACTCGAAAAAATAGAATTCTGTCATACTTTATTTTAAAAATATGCAACTGGGACGAATAGATTTATGCTCATCCACATAAAGTTTTGAAAAACGTAAGCTCGCTCCCCCGACAAAAAATATGCAACTGGGAAAATAAATTTATGTTCATCTCCTGAGAGTTTTGAAAATTCACGCTAACAGGAAATTAAAAAAAAAAAGTTAAAAAAAACAAGACACCTTCCTGGAATTATATCACTTTTAAAAATATATTCGGTACTTCAAAAAGAGCCTGCACAATTCAAATTCAAAACCTGTGACGATTCATTTTTTTTATCAAATTTTATTAATTATGGAAAAAATAGAATTCTGTCATATAAACTGTTAATGTAAATGGGACAAATAAATTTATGCTCGTCCACTGAAAGTTTTGAAAAACGTAAGCTCGCTCCCCCGACAAAAAAATGATTAAAAAAACAGTAAATCTTCTTGGAATTATATCACTTTTAAAACACATTCGGTACATAAAAAAAACCCCTGCACAATTCAAATTCGAAACCTGTGATAATTTATTTTTCTATTAAAATTTATACTCTCTGAAAAAATTAGAATTATGTCCTATACGCATTTTAAAAGTATGTAAGTGGTAAAAATAAATTTATTGTCATCTCCTGAAAGTTTCGAAAAAAATGATGCTCGCTGCCAATACAAAAAAAAAAGTTAAAAAACTGTAAATTTTCTTGGAATTATATCACTTTTAAAAATATATTCGGTACGTCAAAACAAATCCTGCACAATTTAAATTAAAAAATAAATTTTTCCGCCTCAATTGATACACCTCTGGAAAAAATAGAATTCTAGATATTTGAAAAATATGCAACTGGGAAAAAGGAAATTACGGCCGTACCGCGAAACTTTAGAAAAATAAAAGTGCATTCGCAACCAGTCAAAAATGATCAAATTGTGTACAAAACGATTCCGACAAAATGCCAAATTTACACTGGGAAAAGTTCAAGTTCAACGAAACCGAAACCAAAATCAAACAAACAATCCAAATTAAATTTTAAAATAGTACACGCGACAGACGAGGCTAGCTTACAAATTCTCTTTAGGATTTTTAAAAAAAATTTTAGGACAAAATTATTATTATCTGTACGTAACAGTATTATCTGACAATGTTTTTTTTTGGAAATGCATCAATAAAAATTTCCAAATGTCAACCTTAGCAATTAGGAAAAAAACAATATGGCTCGGAATTAATAAAATGTCATCCTTAAAAGCATTTTATACATTTAAAAAGAGTTTTAATTATTTAAAAAAAACGTTAAAAATAATAAATGTTATTACAAAATTACACCGCCTTAAAAATATATTCAGACAGTCAGAAGGAGCCTTGACAAATTCAAAACCTATTTCAATTGGTACACTGAAAAAAAAAATCATATTCGAAAAATGTAATTGGGAAAAACAAATTTATTGCCATCTCTTGAAACAGTTGAAAAAAATGTTGCTGGTTAAAACCGTTAAAATAAAAATTAATAAATTCCTCCACAATTCCGTCTAAATATCAAATTTACATTGGATTTGTTTTAAAAAAATTCGCCAAAGTTAAAAAACCCAAAACAAAAAAAATAATCGATACAAATCAAATTTTAAAATATAAGACATAAAAAACGGGCTAGCTTACAATTTCCATTTTTTGATGAAAAAAAAATTTTTAGGGCAAATTATTAATATTATGCGATAAATCTGTTCAATTGGGAAAAAGCATTATGACTACAAAATTAACATAATATTATTCTTAAAAAATTGTTCACGTCTAAAAAAAAAGTGACCAGCGTTAAGTAAAGAATTATAATTAAATCTTCTGGAAATTACATGTCCTGCAAAATATTGGCAAATTCAAAACCCATCAGAATTCATTTTTTCTGTCTAAATTGATCATCCCTCTGGGAAAAATAATATTCTGTCATTTGAAAAAAATTATTGGGAAAAGTATATTTATGGCCATCTTTGGAAAATTGTCGCTGGTCGCAGACGCTAAAATAAAAATAATGACTTCTTCCACAATTTCTTTACAAAGGGAAATTTGTATAGGGAAAAGTTTTTAATTAATACAAGAAATTCAAATTCAGACGAAAGATAAACGATCCGATTTAAATTTTTAAAAATTCTACGGTAATCCGTGTTCTGTCTAAATTGATACAGTCTGACATTGTCAAAAAAAAATTTCTGTCATATAAAAAAATCTACGGTCGTCCCCTGAATATTTCGAAAACTGACGCTGGTTGCGACCACTATATATTCCGTGAAAAATTCCTTTAAAACGTCCAATTTACATAATAAAAATTACCAGATTAATTGAAAATTTTAAATTCGCCATTTTAAACAAACGAAAGACAAACAAATTATCGATTCAAGTTCGGTTTTAACACAGATATTAGCTTACAAATAAATTCTGTTTAGGATTTTTTTTCAGAAAATGTATAATTGACAGAAGTTTCCCAATTTAATTTTTTGCCATCTTTCTTCAAGGTTTTTTTGATATTTTGCACATTTTAAAGAAGCCATCAGCGTTAAATCATGTTTAAAAAAAAGTTGAAAAATCTTCATCAAATTACATAAATTTAAAAATATATTCGGTACGTCAAAAAGAGCCTGCACGATTCAAATTCAAAACCTGTGACGATTCATTTTTCTGTCAAAATTGATACACTCTGGAAAAAATATAATTCTGTCGTATAAACTGTTAATGTAAGTGGTAAAAATAAATTTATTGTCATCTCCTGAAAGTTTCGAAAAAACGACGCTCGCTGCCAATACCAAAAAAAGTTTTAAAAAACTGTAAATATTCTTGGAATAATACCACTTTTAAAAATACATTCTGTACGTCAAAAAGAAAACCCTGCACAATTCAAATTCAAAACCTGTGACGATTCATTTTTTTATCAAATTTTATTAATTATGGAAAAAATAGAATTCTGTCATATAAACTGTTATTGAAACTAGGACAATAAAATGTATGCACATCCACTGAAAGTTTTGAAAAACCTTCGCTCGGTTCCCGACAAAAAATGTTCAAAAAACAGTAAATCTTCTTGGAATTATATCACTTTTAAAAATATATTCGGTACTTCGAAAAAGGCCTGCACAATTCAAATTCAAAACCTGTGACAATTCATTTTTCTTCAAAATTGATACACTGGAAAAAATAGAATTCTGTCATACTTTATTCTAAAAATATGCACTGGGACGAATAAAGTTATTGTCATCCCCTGAAAGTTTTCAAAAACTCACGCTCCCTGGAAATTAAAGAAAGTTAAAAAAAAACAATAAATCTTCTTGGAATTATATTACTTTTAAAAATACATTCTGCACGTCAAAAAACCCCTGCACAATTCAAATTCAAAACCTGTGACGATTCATTTTTCTGTCAAAATTGATACACTCTGGGAAAAATAGAATTCTGTCATAAATACTGTTAATGTAACTGGGAGAAATAAATTTATGGCCTTCGGCTGAAAGTTTTGAAAAACCTACGCTCGGTTCCCGACAAAAAATGTTAAAAAAAAAAAAAAACAGTAAATCTTCTTGGAATTATATCACTTTTAAAACACATTCGGTACGTCAAAACAAAACCCTGCACAATTCAAATTCAAAACCTGTGACCAGTCATTTTTCTGTCTGAATTTATACACTTTAAAACATTAATTAGACTTCTGCCACTAGAACCACAAAAATAAAAATAACGCCCTCATCCAAGATTCCGCCAAAACGTCAAAATTACCCAAGGGAAAAGTACAAAATTAATTCAAAAATTAAAATCCGCCCAATTAAAAACTAAAAATAATTTTAATATAATACAAAGAGGTTAAAAATTCTATTTAAGATGAAAAAAATATATTTTCAGAACTAGAATTTGCACAAAAATATAAATTCCTACGTACAAAAATTTAACTTTTAACCGTTTTAGGAAATAATTCAGGGCCAAAAACTTCGTTATTAACGCAAAAATTTCAATGAATACCGAACACGGCCTGTTTTGAAACAAATTTACATGTACAAAAAATGAGCTTTTTTTCAACCTCTTACATTCGACCTGTAGGTTTTTTAATTTTGTTCTAAAAAAAGAGGGTTTTTTTTTGACAATGTATGTCCAACTTTCAAAATTAAGTAGAATTTAGACAAGCTAACAAAAATTGTATATAATAAATTGTGTAAATTTATTTTTTGAATTCATACCTGCTTAATAATATGGCAAAAAAAAATTTTAATTTTTTTAAATTGATTAATAAAATTAAACGAAACCTCTGGTCAGACATGATTTTAGGTTAAAAGAAAAGTTAAATTTTGTGGCTTTATTCGTTTTATAATCTACATTATTGGCAACGGAAATAGAATTTATTTTTTAGGCGAAAAAAAAAATCATTGGACGAGAAAATTGTGATAATCGAATTTCGTTTGTTTGGCTAGTTCAAAAATCAAAACGAAAATATTCTTCATAAACTTCACAGTTTGATTTTTTTGCGACTGATTTGTACGAGAGTTATAATGAAATTTTAACGTCAAATTTTCAAATTTATAAAAACTCCTTTCAAAATTTCAAAACACACGTACAAAAAATAACCTATCGACTGGCCATAAGGATTATTCAAAGGTGTGAATATTTGAATTTTATTCTGAAAAAAAATCTTGGCAATGTATGCCCAACGTTCAAAATTAAATTACCTCGAGATACATTTCGAACAGTTAATTGAATTATTTTTTTTACAAATCCGGTCTTCATTATGGCAGACAAATCGACGTTTTATAAAAGATTGAAACTAATTTTAAAAATTCCGATAACGTAAAAATTAAAAAACTGCAATAAAATTGTTAACTTTGGAAAATTTACTTGTTCATCGATTATTTCAATTGTAATCCGTTGTGAAAAAACCTAATAAAATTAAGAAAACTTAAAAGAAGAACTATTTTTAAAAAAATCGAGTCAAGAAAAAATGATAAATTAAAAAAAAAATATATTACTACAATAAAAATGAAATGGTTAAATAGCAGATAACCTGATTAGGCAAACTGTCGAAAAATTAAATAGATTTTATAAAAAACAGATCGATCTGCAATGCATTTTAGCATTAGCATAAAAGAAAATGTCGCTTTACAGATTTAATATCCTTGGAAAATTTTGGCAATCGGAAAATTGTCATGTTCGAAATTAATAAACATTTTTTTTCAAATTTGATTTTTCAAAAAAATAATCGGGAAGTATTGCATTAGTAAAAAAAAATCAAACCTGCAATTTCACTGATTAAAAACAAACACGTTTTACTTACTGAAAATACTCAAGTGAGGTACAAAAAAAAATAATTTAAAAAATACCAGACAGGAAAAGAGAAAGAAATCACAAAATAAAATATATCAGGCCAGGGGAAGTTTGGATAAAATGAGGCAAAACAGAGTTATAAGAATAAACACTCAGTTGAAAATTTAAAAGTGAGAAAAAAAAGATTTTTTCGGGCAAAGAAAAAAACTCATACATTTCAGGCCAGTGAAGTTTAAGGCTCAACAGAATTCTAAAAAAAAACTGTCAGTTGAAAACGCGAAAGTGAAATATCGAGAGAAAAAACCGACTTGTCGGACGAATAAAAAAATCATACATTTCAGGCCAGTGAATGTTAGGACAATATCTAAAACAGAATTAAAAAATAAACTCTCAATCGAAAAATTCGAATGTGAAATATCGAAAAAAAACCGTCGGACGAAACAAAAAAAAAAGAGAGCAAAAAATAAGCGAAAATTAATTCATTTCAAGCCAGCGAACATTAGGACAATATTAGCTACAACATAATTTAAAAAAAATAACTGTCAGTTGAAAACATGAAAGTGAAATATCGAAAAAAAACTTGTGAGACAAAGAAAAAATCATACATTTCAGACCAGTGAAATTTAGGACAATATCAGGCACAACAGAATTAAAAAAGAAACTCTCGATGGAAAAAACGACCAGTCGGACGAAAAAAACGGGAACAAAAACAAACGGAAATTCATTCATTTCAGGCCAGCGAACATAAGGATAATATTAGATTTTTAAAAAAACTGTCACTTCAAAATAGGAAAGTGAAATTTCGAAAAAAAAAACGACCAATCGGACAAAGAAACAAGAATCATACATTTCAGGCCATTGAAAGTTCAGACAATATCAGCCACAGAAGAATTTCAAAAAAAATAACTGTCAGTTGAAAATACGAAAGTGAAATATCGAGAAAAAACGACCAGTCCGACGAAAAAAAAGCTGAAATCCATTCATTTCAGGCCAGCAAACTTTAGAACCGTATTCGACACACCAGAATTTAAAAAAAAAAGAAACATTCAGTTCTAAAAACGAAAGTGAGTTAGCACATAAAATACAAGTTGGGAAAAAAATCACAAATTCATACATTTCAGGCTACTGGAAGTAAAGATTATATTAGGCATATCAGAATTTACAAAACAAAACAAAAAAAAAAGACCATCGTTTTGTAAATATGAAAATGAGAAAATAAAAATAAAACGATAATAGGCATATCAGAATTAAAAGAATAAACACTCAATTAAAAATGCGAAAGTGAAATATCGAAAAAAACGACTAGTCGCTCAAAAAAAATCCACAAAAAAGAAGAAATTCATTCGTTTTAGGCCAGCAATCGTTAGGACAATATTAGGTACACCAGAATTAATAAAATAAACATTAAATGCTAAAAACGAAAATGAAGTAGGAAAAAAACAGTCGGGCAAAGAAAAAAACTTGTACATTTCAAGTCAGTGAACACACAAAAAAAACACAGTTCAAAACGCGAAAATGAAATATCGAAAAAATTACCGGTCGGACACGTAGCAAAAAAACTCATATATTTCAGGCCACTGAAGGTTAGGGCATTAGACAAACAGGATTTAAAAAAAAAAATAAACACTCAATTGAAAATGGGAAAGTGGAGTATCCAAAAAACGACTAGTCGCTCAAGAGAAAATAAAACTGCAAATCATTTATTTTAGGCCAACGATCGTTAGGGAAATATTAGACACATTACAATTTTTAAAAAACCACTCAGTTCTAAAAACGAAAGTGAGTTAGCACATAACAACAGTCGGGCAAACAGAAAAAACTCGTACTTTTCAGGTCAGTGAAAAAAAACACAGTTAAAAATGGGAAAGTGAAATATTGAAAAAAAGAACAGTTCGACGAAGAAAAAACTCATTTCAGGCCACTGAAGGTTAAGGCATTAGACACAACAAAATTTAAAAAAAGTAAAAATAAACACAGTTGAAAATGAGAAAGTGAAATATAAAAAAACGACCATTCCCTCGAAAAAAAAAAAAACACAACAGAAATTCATTCATTTCAGGCCAGCGATCGTTAGGACATTAGGCACAACAGAAATAATAAAATAAACATTAAATTCTAAAAATGAAAGTGAAGTAGCAAAAAAAAATCGGGGAAAGAAAAAAAATCGTACATTTCAGGCCAGTGAAAAAAAACCGCTCAGTTCAAAATGCCGAAATGAAATATCGAAAAAACAACCACTCGGATGAAGAAAAAAAGCAAAAATTCATTCATCTCAGGCTAGCAAAAGTTAGGACAATACTAGACACACCAGAATAAAAAAAAACTCACTTCTCAAAATGAAAGTGACGTAGCACATAAAAAAAATTATTCGAACAAAGAAAAACACAAAGAAAAATTCATTTCAGGCTAACAGAAGTAAAGATCATATTAGGCACATCAGAATTACAAAGACAGACAAATCATATATTTCACACCGGAATTAAAAGAATAAACCCTCAGTAGTAAAAGAGAAAATAAGGGTAATATCAAAAAAAAGGCAAGCAAGACAAAGAGACAAAAAAAAATCATATATTTCAGGCCATTAAAAGTTAAGAAAATAATAGGAATTTAAAAATTAAAAGGATAAACACTCACTGGTTTAGGTTAAGAATTTTAAAAAAGAAACTCCCAATAGAAAACACGAATGTGAAATATCGAAAAAAACGACCAGTCGGACAAAGAAAAAAAAATCATACATTTCAGACCAGTGAAAGTTATGGCAATATTAGCTAAAACCGAATGAAAAAAGAAACTCTCGATGGAAAAAACGACCAAGAAAAAAACGGAAACAAAAAACAAGCGGAAATTCATTCATTTCAGGCCGGCGAACATAAGGATAATATTAGCCACAACAGAATTTAAAAAAAAAACTGTCACTTCAAAATACGAAATTTCGAAAAAAAACGACCAGTCGGATAGAGAAACAAAAATCATACATTTCAGGCCATTGAAAGTTCAGACAATATCAGCCACAACAGAATTTCAAAAAAATAACTGTCAGTTGAAAATACAAAAGTGAAATATCAAGAAAAAACGACCTGTCGGACGAAAAAAAGAGAACAAAAAATAAGCTGAAATCCATTCATTTCAGGCCGGCGAACATTAGGACGATATTAGCCACAACAGAATTTAAAAAACTGTCAGTTGAAAATACGAAATGGAAATTTCGAGAAAAAAAAGACCAGTCGGACGAAAAAAGCGAATATTCCTTCATTTTTGGCCAGCGATCGTTACGACAATATTAGACACACCAGAATTAATAAAATAAACATGCTAAAAACGGAAGTGAGATAAAAAAAAACCAGGCGGGCAAAAAAACCAGTAGAAGCATACACAATATTAAGCACATTGAAAAAAATACGTTTCACTTTTAATTAACCTAAAATTTCTGACTTTTTTCTATATCTATTGGATTACTTTTTGAATTTTGAAAAAAAGCGCAGAAAGGTTTTATGCAGAAAAATCAGGTCGGATTTGTTTATTAGTACAAATGGGTGAATTTTTGTCAGACAATCAAATTTAAAAAAAAATCTACTGTAAAAAAATAGTCCAAAGTTTAAGTTTCCGAAGCCAGATTAAATTGATTAAAATTCCAGCGTGTTGGAAGAAGTCAGGCAGATCAAAATTGACGTTTAAAAAAAAAAATAAAATCTAATCAAAACAGGAAAACTCAAATTTTAATTCGGTTTAATGTATTATTTTAAAAAATAAATGAAAGTGTATGTTGATATGTATAATATTTATAAAATATATTAATTTTCTTTTCCAATGGTCGATGGGTAAAAATTGAAAAATTGGAAATCTAAAAATTTGAGATGTTTGTAAGGTTAGAAAGCCTTCAGTCGTGAATCTATCCCCTGCCTCACCGAAAGTAAATTTCCTCCCGTGCGTAGGAGCCTGGAAAGACAAAAGAGCCGCCCGGAGCGTTGCCCCTTTGTTCAAACATTCTCGGGGGTTTCCTCCTTTATTTTCGCCCGGGAGGGGGCCCGCTAAATAAATAACGGCAGCAATCTCGGAAAGTTTGGATAAACATCTTCCCGGCAAACAACAATACCCGGCCCTCCTCCGGAGCATAAACAGCGTCAACAGACCGAGGGGTGGTACGGCGAAAACGCCAGCCGGTTGAATAATAGAAGAGACATGTCGGATACCGACTTCAAATGTCGAAAACAACGGCGAAAAAGGAAAATGGAAGAAAATAAAACATTCAACTGTCTAACGTCGGACATTTTTAACATTTCAAATCGATGGAACGTCACGAAAACTGAAATTCTTCTTTTATCACTCTTCACGATTATGACGGAATATCGAGTCTCGAAACAAAAAAAAACCGAACATCCAAAGTACAACGAAAATAATAATTCCACAAAGGGACTGACAAAACTGGAAATCTTGAATGTCCCATTCTTGCGGAAATTTGTTGAAAGCCGCCCTCGAGGAAAATTCGGCTCGGAGGTAAACTCGCGGAACCGGAACTTTCAGAATATCTGTAACAATAGCGACATTGGATGCGAAAGCTTTAAATCTTTACCGAAAACCAAGCGTTGCATTGTCCTAAGTAGCACGGCTCAAATTGAGTTACGAGGTCGCACCTTGCTCAAAAATCACTAAAAGAAAAGACAAAAAACTCACCTTCACGCCAAACGTTCAGAAAATCCCAGTCCCTAAAACAAAACAAAATCAAAGATCAATAAAAAAAAAAGTTTAAAAATACACAAATTCAAAATCAGAATTGTTTATATTTTCTTTAAAACTTCACTTTCTGCTTAGTTTATTAAAGTACTTTAAATTTTTTCTACAGAATTCACTTGCATTTGAGGTTTTAGCAATTCTGTCTGCAACGTTCAAAAATTTCACATTTATATAAAAATTAAGAAAATAGGAAAAAACTCAAAACTCTTTCCGACATGTCTTAAAAAAATTGATTGACTCGTTAAAGCCCAAACTAAAATTTCAAAGATTCAGTTAAAATTGTATCGACTAGTCAAAATAAGCCTGAAAAGGCGGGAAAAAAATTTCCAGTACCTCGGAGGAGGAGCGGTCGGATTGCGTCAAAAAACGGACGGTAAACAGGATCAAAACCAAAATTTGGTGGAAACCCATTCTTCCAAAAATTTACTTTTTTCGATACGGCTGAAAAGGGGATGAAAACATTACAATTAAAGAAAATTACAGAAAAATTACGATTTTTTTTTCCGGAAACAATTAAAAATTACAAAATTTCCCGCTTGGTTCGCAAAAAAATTAACAATTCGATCAATTATCTTCGACGAGAATCAGGAATCAGCACAAAATCAAAAATTGAAGCAAGCCTTTTTGAGGAAAATTACTCTATAATTAAAAATAATTAAGTAAAAATCTATATAAAAAATCAAGTAAAAAAATAATTTAATTTATATAAATAATTAATTCACATTCGGTGAGTATTAAAAGAAATTTTCTTCAATATATAGTAATACAAAAAACACAAATTACAAGAATTTTCTTCTTTTTTTGGTACGGCTGAAAAGGTGAAGAAAACATTTTCGTCGTAACGCGAGAAAATTACAGAAAAATTACGATTTTTTTCCCGGAAACAATTAAAAATTACAAAATTTCCTGCCTGGTTCGCAAAAAAAAATTAATAATTCGATCAATTATCTTCGACGAGAATCAAGAATCAGCACAAAATCAAAAATCGAAGAAAGCCTTTTTTTTGGGGAAAAAAATTCATGCGAAAATCTATCAAAAAAATCATTCTGGTGTTGTCAGAAATAAATATAAAAATTAAAATTAAGAATTGAAAAATGTATGTACCAGGAATTCGCGGTGCACCGGATCAAAACCCAGGTTAAAATTGAACCATTTTCCCAGGAATTTATTTTTTTTCGATACGGCTGAAAAGAGGGCGAAAAATTTTCGTCGTAACGCGAGCAAATTACATAAAAATTACGATTTTTTTTTTTTTTGCGGAAACAGTTAAAAATTGCAATATTTCCAGTCTGGTTTGCTCAAAAATTTTAACAATTCGATCAAATTATTTTCGACGAGAATCGAGAATCAGTTCAAAATCAAAAATTTAAGAAAGCCTGTTTTAGGAAAAAAATTCAAGCGAAAATCTATCTAAAAATATTAAAAGTATTTAAATTATATAAAATCATATTCGGTGATTAATAAAATTAATGTTTTGATTATTCTGGTGTTGTCTGAAACTGAATAAAGTAATTTTACAAAAATAAATAATATATAATTAATTATTTAACCAACTAGAACTGGCCTGTTTGTTAAAT